>JASDDO010000032.1:9633895-9749974 GCA_030015575.1 Agapanthus africanus | reverse complement strand
CTAATCGACGTATAGCGATTAGCAGACGTTCAATACATATATCACATCACAGATATAACCCATTAGCTAAAGTCTACAGAAGTTCGATCAAAATACGGATTTGTAACCACCCCAAAAAAAATTTGTTTTCTGGAAAATCTGGGCAGAAACAACATATTCTAAAAATCCCAAAACACCACTCTAAGAACACTGCAGGAAAAACGATCCACGGCCGAGTGAACTCGACCGTGGATCCGCGGCAAGAAGCATGTTCTTCCCGCGGTTCCGCGGTGCGTTGGTCGACTCGTTGGCTCGTTTTTCTTCTGTGTTCATTTAAAACCCTTAGCCGATTTTTGGTATGTGTTAAATTATTTTTAGAGCAGTTTAAAAATCAGCAGAGAGTTGAAATCTCGGGCGTGTTTTGTGACTTTTTTACCGATCGAAATTCTAGATACTTTGCTAACATGGTAGATAGTGTTTAGCTAGGCTGTGATACCACTGTAAGTCCACGTTACCCGTCCCCGGTTCTTTCGGGGTTGCGGAAGCGGTGAAAAACGATTTTTTCGGTGAAGGGTAACATGGACTAGAAACCGGATCTTTGCTAAACAAACTATCTAACAACCTAACTATGAGTTTAACTACTATGTTAGGGATTATACCTAATCTTGAACTCCTTCTCTTCGACTCCTTGTAGTGGTCGGATCGGCCTCACCTCATCGTCTCCTTGTGCCGAAGATGGATCCACCCGAAAGCTTCTACCTTTGGCTCCTTCCTCAATCGAGAGGAAACTAAAATTCTTAGCTTGCTAGACCTTGAACTTTAGACTGAGTAGAGAAGTGTTTTTAGGGGTTTATCTCAATGGTTCTTGTTTCTCAACTCATGAGACAAGAGAACCATGAGCAAGAGCAAGAGGGAGAGCTTGGATGAGAGAGAGTGGAAATGATAGAATGAGAATAGACTTTTTACAACCATGCTCTCAAAAAGAAAAATAATCATGATAATAATAATAATTAAGTATTTGTGATGGTTCATGTCAATGGCATTATCATTTCATGCACTCATTTTGTAAAGAACAACAAGCAAGCAAAAAGTCATAGCTATGAAATGATAGCCATGAAATGATGATGGTCAATAAGTCCAAACTAGTCAACCGGTCAACAAAGTCAATAAGTCAACAACAGTCAAACTTTCAACCCAACCATGGAACAATAATACTTAATTAATATTATCATTAATCATACATCTTATTCTCATTAGGGTTTAGAAAAAGTCAACAGTCAACAACCATAATGAGAATCCTCTGCCCCTGTCTCAGTCAACCGTGCATACACACCCGCATCCGTGTTCCGAGGAACACGAATACAAACGAGATAAAACCAATCCCAAAACGCATACTAGGATCTGGCTTAAACCAAAGCCCGCTAGTAATAACTGCCCGGACACCAAACGTGCACAAGTGCGCGGATGTGAACGAACTCTGTCGCAAAACCATGCGACCTCTACTCTGTTTTGTCCAAAGACGAATAGCTCTCTGTGTGGGACTCTAAAGACTCAACACTACGCTGGCAGTGGGTCTAACCACAGACCATAAGCGGCATTAGCTGTACGTAACGGTCCCCAGGTAGATGCCGATAAGAAGACTGATGAGGTGAACCCATCCGAACTCCTATTGAGCCTGAATGTGACAGTCTCCGTACAGTCCGGTCTGTTCGTCTGAGAATATCACATGGCGGGCCTAGGGGGGCGGTAAACGTCAGTCCCCTAATAGCGGTACAAGTCGTGTCGGAGTGTAGCCCAGAACACCCTGAGATAACACTGGAAACCTACCAGTATATCTCGCTTGCCCTGGCCAGGGACGACTATGTGTAATGGCTCTCCTTGACACAGCGCGATATCAACTCCCAAAACCGGGAGAGACGAATCCTGTCTAACCGTCACTGACTCCAAGTGCTTCGGGACTGCACCCAACTACTACCTGTTTGCACGATTCCTTTGAGTCATGGTAGGGTAGTAATCAAAGTACAGTGGGAACACACTCGAGGCGAAGTGACAGTGTCAAGTCAGCGGATTTAGCTGTACTCATGTCACCTGGGAACTGATAACTGACGATAGGTATAGTACCAACCAACAGTTCCCGACGAGTCCTATCCAGTGTACTCGTAATCTAACGAGCACCCGCATACTATCTCAAGTACGACGTACTGACGACTGTGAGACATACCGTCTCCCTTGCTGGGATGAGAAGCGCATACGCTAGTCTACTCCGGAGTATCGATGCCCTGTCTCGATGGTCCTACGACTAGGGACATGTATAAGGATGTGCTTGTAGATTACCCAGCCCCCACTAGTGTGACTACCATCACAACGCCGGTAATCAAGCAAAGATCCTAAGGGCTCCACTAATGTGTATAGGCGATATGCTAAAAGAAACACATGCACACATTAAAGTAGAAACAAACCAAGTAGCATACTACCATTTTGAGCAAGATTGTCTATACAATTGTGAATATCCCAAGCTTCCATCAAGTAATATACAAACTAGTATGATACAGTAATGGCCTCTAGGGCATATACACTAACATTGACCTGGGTGACCTTAGATCTATGGTTGATTGTGCATTTTTGTGATTTGTCTAAGTCCGACTTTTTCAAACCAAACAATTCTTTTTACGTAATTCTCACAAACGCTGCCACATGCGCTAAACCCGTTTAGTGCATACTCGGCTGGACATGGGATTCTAGTGCCCGTCTTGTCCGCGTTTTTTCTATCGACTCCGAAGTCTGTAATTTTTCGTCTTCTTTTTTCTCCCCACCCACAACATCGACCGAGATGGATGGTTCTCCATCAAATTTTAATAACACCACTCTGCCACCACCCGCAGGTGCGCAGAATCCACCGCTCATCTCTCTCCAAGAGAAATGCTACCCTATACATGGTCCCCTTTCTACTCGTCTATCTATCCCACCAGCCAATGTGGATAATTTTGAAATCAAACCCCACTTTATCAACCTTTTGCCTAAATTTCACGGGCTTGAGTCTGAAGACGCATACGTTTTTATCACCAAATTCAAAAACGTATGTGCTGTGATGGGAACTTCACAACTTTCTGTGGATGCTATGCGTTTACGTCTTCTCCCGTTTACTTTGTGCGATTTTGCCGAAAAATGGCTTTATAACACAACTGCACACTCTATTTCTAATTGGGATGAATTCGTTATAGCATTCCTTAAGAAATTTTATCCCAATCATAAGACCGCCCGTGTTCGGAGCGAAATCAACCAGTTTACCCAGCTTCCTAATGAACCATTTTGTAAATGATTTGAACGGTTTAAGGATCTGCTTGTCCAATGTCCTCATCACGGAATCCATAGATAGGATCTGTGCCGAATTATATATGAGGGCATTACTCCAGCGACAAAGAAGATGCTTGAAACCATGTGTCAATGCAATTTCATGTCCAAAGACGATGGTGAAGCCTGGAAATTTCTGGAAGATCTTGCTGAACACACTTTGCAGTGGGAAGACCACCATCATCTAGGGCAGGTATCCATCAGCTTGATGTGTCCATCGCAGTAAAAACAGAAATGGCAGCGATGCAAAAGAAACTCGAAACTATGGAAAACAACTTTTTATTAGCCTCACTAAACCAGGTGACGCTCCCTAAAACCGTGTGTGGATGCTGTACCGATCCATCGCATCTGACGGAAGAATGTCCTTTGAATTCTCCATTTCAAGGTCAAGAACACACTAATGCTGCTTTTCAGCAGCGACGTAGAAACGATCCGTATTCTTTCACATTTAATCAGGGTTGGAGGAATCACCCTAATTTTTCTTGGAACCAACACCAAACTCAAACTCAAAATACGGTTCCAAACCAAAATAACTATCAAAAGGTTCCTCCACAGCAACAGCAGCCACCACAGAGTCAGCACCCCTTTCAACCACAAACTTTTCAAAATCCGGCCAACAATTATGCACCTTATAATAATTCCTTCCAAACGACCGGTACCGAAAACTCCTCTGCACTCGAACGAACCTTGGAAATGTTTATAAAACATTCCATGCAAACGTCGGCTGATATAAAGTCTTCTATCGAGACATTAACGAAGGACTCCGCCACCCACAGTGAGAGTATAAAATCGATAGAAGCACAAATTGCACAATTAAATGTCGTGATGAGTGCTAGAGTGAAAGGGAAACTTCCATCTCAACCCCTACCAAATCCTGGCCACTCACAACATAATAATGTGAATGCCATTACCACGTTGAGATCGGGAAGAGTGCTAAACAACCAAGTTGGTGAACAGGTTGATAATGAGGAATCAATCAATGATACCCCGGCTTCCACTTCTAATTCTATTTTGTCTAATCTACCATCTTCTTCTGAGCCTATTCTCCGTTTTCCCCTAGGCTCGAACCCTCCACCCACCTCTTTGAGTCAACCTAACATGATCCAAACTCCAATTCTGGGATCCGTACTACCCCCACGATCTTCTCCAATGTTGGACCCAACTCTTATTGATAAAACTCCTTATTCAAATAGGTTAAGGGGAAACAAACCAAGTCCACAAATGGAGAAGATTGTGGAAATTTTTAAGCAGGTTAACATAAATATCCCTCTCCTAGATACTATCCAACAAATTCCGTCTTATGCGAGAATACTTAAGGACTTGTGCACTAGGAAGAGAAAAACTTAAGTACCGAAAAAGGTATTCTTAACGAATAATGTAAGCACGGCTTTTACCCAGCAATTACCTAAGAAACGTAAGGACCCTGAATGTCCTACAATATCTATTTCTATTGGGGGTAAAATATCAATCGTGCTCTACTCGACCTTGGCGCTAGTGTTAACTTGCTTCCTTATTCTGTCTATGAGCAGTTAGGTATGGGAGAGTTGAAACCTACCCACTGCACTCTCCAGATGGCAGATCGATCTATCACCCAACTTAGGGTTGAGCTAGAGGATATGTTAATAAAAGTTGGGGAATTTATATTCCCTGTGGACTTTATTATTCTAGATATACAACCTGTAGTGAACCCACGAAACCAAATTCCAGTGATTCTCGGCCGACCATTCTTAGCCACTTCCAATGTTGTCATTAATTGTCGTAACGGTTCTATGAACTCATCCTTCGGGAAGATGATAATTGAGTTTAACATTTACAAGCTAGGAAGTCAACCATCTGAACCTTCTGTTCATCTAATTGATGTATGTTCTGTCAACGAGATAGCTTCCGACAGCTGCAAGGTTGAGGAACTTTGCTATAATGATCTCAACGACACTAATACATCATTGTTTGATCTAGCAAATTATTATAGTGAGGACACCTTTGACGAGTCCACCCCCGAGTTTGAACCTTTTGACTCATCACAAAATTCAGTAGCACTTTCCGAGTCAATATCCTATACAGGTTATGAACTTCTTAGGGAGTCCGAGTATCATTCCCTTACCCCACCTTCTATCGTCTCTCCGCCGACATTAGATCTCAAACTGCTACCTTCTCATCTTAAATATGTATATTTAGGTGAGAATGAGTCTTTGCCCGTGATCATATCCTCTTCTCTAGCTTTAGAGAAAGAGAACGCTCTTTTGATGGTCTTGAGATCAAATCGGCAAGCATTTGGTTGGACAATGGCAGACATCAAAGGGATTAGTCCCTTGATTGTTGAACATCATAAACATTTGATGGATGAAGCCAAACCAACCCAAGACCCACAAAGACAGTTAAATCCCGTCATGAAGGAGGCGGTAAAGAAAGAAATCGTCAAGTGTCTAGATAGTGGTATAATTTACCCAATCTCTGATAGGCAATGGGTAAGTCCTATTCATGTAGTCCCTAAAACATCTGGCATCACGGTCATAACTAATGAGTCTAATGAATTGATCCAAACACGAACCCAAACTGGGTGGCGTGTATGTATTGATTATAGGAAACTCAATGCCGCAACGAGGAAAGATCACTTCCCTCTACCTTTCATTGACCAGATGTTGGAACGATTAGCTGGACATGAATATTATTGTTTCTTGGACGGATACTCTGTCTATAACTAGGTCCCCATTGCCGAATATGATCAAGATAAAACAACATTTACTTGTCCTTTCGGTACCTTTGCTTATAGATGCATGCTCTTTGGGTTATGCAACGCTCCCGCTACATTTCAGCGGTGTATGATGGGGATATTCTCATACGTGGTCGAGAATTTTCTGGAGATATTTATGGACGATTTCTCTATATTGGGGACTCCTTCGAGGATTGCCTACGTTATCTTGATGCAGTTCTTATCCGCTGTAAGGATAAGACTTAACTTTGAATTGCGAAAAATGCCATTTCATGGTCCAAGAAGGTATCGTGCTTGGACATGTCATTTTACGAAAAGGCATTAAGGTAGACAGAGCTAAAATAGATGTCATCCATAACCTTCCTCATCCCAAATGCGTCAAAGATATACCCTTTCTTGGTCATGAAAGATTTTATAGGAGATTCATTAAGGATTTTAGCAAAATTGCTAGTCCCATAACTCTTCTCTTGGCCAAGGATATAACATTTCACTTCGATTATAATTGCGAGACTGCTTTTGACTCACTTAAAAGCTCCCTCACTGCAGCCCCTGTTTTATCATCTCCTGATTGGAACCTGTTGGAGATAGTGCCCTCAGAGTCAATTATTGGATCACAGGCACGTGATTGCAATGATTGAGGGAGGACCTATCCCGGTAGAACAGTCTTACTCGAGATGATAGTATGCTATCTGGTTTACCTTTATCATCGTGTACTGTTTCAGGTGACCTTACAGGTCGCTATTACACGTTGATAGAGCCCCTAGGATTTTTGCTTGACGACCAGCAGTATGATGGCGATCATATACGTGGGAGCTGGGGTCTATAAGCACATCCTTAAATGGTCCCTAGTCATGGGAGTTTTGAGACTGGGCATCGATACTCCATTAGTAGACTAGTGTATACAGTCGAGACCCCGACGAGGGGCGGTGGCCGGTCTCACAAGCCACTGGTGTCAGTTGGTTCACCTAAGATGTATACAGGTGCTCATTAGGTTATGAGTACACCGGACAGGACTCGCCGGGAACCTGCTAGTTGGGATTATACCATACGTCAGATAGCAGTTCCCAGGTGACATGTGTACAGGTTAGTTCATCGACCTGAGATCGTCATTTGTCTCGTGTGAGTTCCCACTGTGCTTTGATTACTATCCTACCACGGCTCAAAGGAGTCGTGCAAACAGGTTTTAGTTGGGTACAGTCCCGAGCCACATGGAGGCAGTGAGCGGATCTGCAGGGGTTCGTCTCTCCCGCTATTGGGGGTGAGGTCGCGCTGTGTCTAGGAAAGCCATTACGCAAAGCCCTCGGCCGAGGCAGGAGATTTACTGGTAGGTATTCCAGTAGTATCTCAGGGCGTTCTGGGCTACACTCCGACACGACTTGTACGGCCTTTGGGGGTCTGACTTTTACCAACCCCCTAGGCCCGCCATGCGATGCTCATAGACGAACGGACCGGACTGTACGGATATTGTCACTGACAGGCTCAGTAGGGTGTCAGGATGAGTTCGCTCATCGACGTCCCTTTTGGTCAATAGCTGGTGGCCCGTCACGTATTGGCTAATACCTCTGACGTGCTAGTGGTTAAATCCACAGCCATTGTATTGACGAGTCTTTAGAGTCCACCACACTTTCAGTTACTCAGCTTTCGGGCGAAACGCTGTAGAGGCCGTATGGAGATATGGCAGGGTCCGATCAGATACGTGCGGTATTGCACGGATCAGGATCGGACGGTTAGTACTAGTGGCCGTATAAGTATATGGCAAGGTTCGATCGGATACGTGCGGTATTGCACGGATCAGGATCGAACGGATATTACTAGCCGGCTTTGGTTTAAGCCGGTCCTAGTTTAGTACAGTGTAGATTTTTTCTCTTTGCATTTGTATCCGGACGGAATACAGATGCGGGTGTGTATGCACAGTATCGGGGTTTTCCTGTAATTTATTACGGGACCAGTTTTCTGGAGTTGCCAGTTTGTATTCCGTTCCGGCCGGTTTTCCTTTGTTCTTTCCCGGCCGGACTTTTCCGATGGAGGGGGTTATTTGCAATTGTGCAAATAACATTTGAGGAGGGGGTTTCTTGCAATTGCTTTGATTATGATAGCATCATTTCTTTTGCACCATCACTTGCTTTAATGGTGATTTGAGAGGGTATGGTTTGGATGTAAGTATGTGATGATGATGTTTTTGGATATGGTCACCTTTCTACTTTTACTACACTCACTCTCCTTCTTGTTTGGATCATGGTTGATTTTATTTTTCCCCCCACCACTCTAAAACATTGGCCGGCCAACACTTTGGGGAGAGGAGAAAAATGAGAGAGTTTCATTTTGGTGTGGAAAATTAATCATCCATCTCATTTTTCCATTGCTACCAAAAATCCCCAAGTTCATATCATCTTGATTCCTCCATCAAGGCAACATAACCCCAAAGAGACAAAGCACTACACTTCCTACAGCAAATCTTGGGCACGTCGACTTGCCAGCTTCGTGCCCGAGTTGCCTCGGTATTGAGGTGGGAGCCCGTAAAAGATACAGACGATGTGGTGCCCTTCCGGCAAGGAGGCGACGACCGGAGTTTCCACGGGAGATCGGGACGACGACGAGAAGACCGGAGGACTCGGATCATTCGGTACATCTCTCACCCCATCTCTAGTTAGCTAGTATCGGTTAATGGTTACGATCCGGGTATATTGTCCGCGGTAGCGCCAGTTTAAAAGTTAAGAAAATTTTGATTCCGCATTTTGGCCTCGGATAGACGGCCGGGGCGCTGCCGTGGCGCAACATGGTATCAGAGCCACGCCATTAACCTTGTCTAGCTTGTTCTAATGTGTTTTACATTTCCGATCGACCGAAACTCCAAAACTCGCATTTTTGTTCACATCAGTTTCTGTTGAAATTTTTTGGTCTCTAAAAATTTTTCAGGTTGTCTCAGAATGATGTGCATGGAGTTCTAAGAACACTGGGAAAATTCGACAACATGATCCCTTAGTAAGAGCGCGGATCCGCGGCCATTATCCTTTCTCAGGCCGCGGATCCGCCGCAGTAATGAAGAATCATGTCGTCGTTTTTCTGCAGTGGGCTTTTGGGCTAAAAATAGGGGTTTTGGAATATTAATATTGGGCCCAGATTTTCTGTGAGTGCTACAGTATTGCTTAGGGGCCCACTTGTTATTTTTTGATCGATTGGACATTTTAAACAAATTATTTCACAGTATTTACATTATATCCGCGACCGTGAATGTCACTCGATCGGTAAATCCGGTCTAACTGCTATAGCCCGGTTAGACGGATTTGCGAACGTGACTTTCACGTTGATATTCTATGTTTAAGCTGTGTTGTTGCGGATCGGTCGTGGGGATAGCCTGGATGCAATGCTAGTACAGTTTCTGTTGTATTATGTACATTTGATATTGCGGGGCGAGCGTCCGACATGTGAACTGCCGTCACTGCCTGTTTGTATTATTCTTTTGGGGTACGACCTGGTTGCGGTCGATGTACCCGGTGTATGTATATTTTACTTTCTGTACTAGGGTTACCTCGCGGAGGGGTGCACGGATAGCCGGGTTCTAGAGGGCAACGGGCCCGCATCTCAGGGCATTGAGACTGAGGGGGCTTCAGTCTGGAATTGGCGGGCTATTCGCCGCACTCATAGGGGGTACAGGTTGACCTAGGAGGGGTGCCCAAGTTACCGGATCCGTGAAGTGCTGGGTGGTCCATTCACGGTGCTGAAGGGGGCTGCCTCGCTTCAGGTTTTGGCGGGTGACTTGCCGCGCCCGTAGGGGTCTAGGATTTCATTGCACAGGCTATCCACACGACCAGGGGAACGTCGGGTTTCAGCAGCGGCTCTGTGAAACCCGGGGCTTCCAGATATCTGTATTGTTCTGTGATGCTGCATTTTTCTGTGATGCTGCATTTTTCTGTGATGTTGCATTTTATCACGCCTTGAGCGAAATACTATATATTGGTATATATATTAGTAGATGTTGTATATGTTTTTCATTCGTGCTAGTCCAGTCCCCGCTCTGCCGTTAGTTAGCTAACCTAACGGGTGATGACGGGACCCAGTGGCGAATGCGGATGGCATATACGTACGTCAGTATATTTTCGTTCTTTGTGGTGTGATCAATTGATGGGACTGCATTGATTCGGATCAATGCAAGATAAACAAACCTAATCTAATGTTGTTGGAACACTTTTCAAAAAGCTGTTATTGCAAGGACGTTCACTTTTGTTTTGCATCGTGGTATTCATTTGGAATATCCTGCTCCTCAGTCGACGAGGCAAGGGCCAAGATCCCTTCACCGGGAGTGACCCCTTGGACAGAAGTTTGCGTCAGGGCATTAACTTCACTATAGCCGATTACTTTTGCTTTGCATCATGGTATTCAGTTGGAATATCCTGCACCTCATTCTACGGGGAAAGAGCCGAGATCCCTTCACCGGGAGTGACCTCTTTAGTAAAGGTTTTCGTCACTATATTTTCTAAAAAGGCTATGCAGTTCCTTCAACAATATCAAGTTCATTACGTTAAAGGTTTTTCGCCAAAAACTACACGTAGCCCTCCGTCATTTCTTACAAGTATTACTTAGTATTCGTGCTGCGTTTGTTGACTGTGTCAAGGCGTAGTGTGCGGTAGCTAAGTAGTGTTTGTTTGTAGCATATTAATGGGATTGGTTAGGACAGTCGTGCGGCCTTGTTGACTGTGTCAAGGGCTCGTACGGGTGGGTTTAATGCAATCCAGAATAATGACGGGCTGAACTTGACTAGGACTCTTTGATTTGTTGACTGTGTCAAGGTCACTTGAGTCCTAGGGGTAAAAATCACATCGGGAGTTTCAAAAGAACTGAAACTTGCCAGGCATGCGCATACCTTCTGGAGTGTGGTGACTTGAGTGGATTCCGTCAAGTTATCATGCGATGATAGTTGGATCCCGATTCCCACTGATGAGTTTGTTTACTCCTCGGGTGATCCCGACTAGTTCTTCTTTCAGGTTTGGAGGAGAATTTGACGGTACAGTGGGAGGTTTCCTGATTAGATAAAGTGATAACCATTCTGATCTAGGTTAGAGTGCACGCTGAGTGTTTCTTTTCTCTCTCTCTTTGGCAGCGACCATTGACCCGACCCTAGACTATGACTCAGTGACCAAGTTGACCGAACCTTCTTAACACAGGCTTTTGGATTGTCAGAGTTGCAAACCTCATTGCCACTCCTACTTTTACCCTTTTCTCCAGGACACCCCGTATTACTACGAACGTCCACTTCCATTGGACAAAACCATCGTATGGTTATATACGAACTCGAAGGACTTCGAGGATGGTTTCTGGTTCTGGAGAAAACGAATAGGATTATTCAGTTGTCTTTTCTTTTCACCTTCTCTCATTGTGAGTACTCCTTGGTTTAGGAGATAGTACACCTATTATGCAAATTGGATAGTCTTCTTCCAAACCTTAGGCTGGTGCCGAACGGTGGGGAATGAAGAAAACCAGTAAGCATAACGATGGTGTGCAGAAGGTATTAAGTTAAGACAAAGAAAGGGATTAGTAAGAGGGCAAAGTAAATTGCGATTGATATTCACGACCAAACCAAGTATTTCTTCGCCAATCCTAAATCCCCTTTGTATTTCTCCAGGACACTCCGTATCACTACGAAGATCCACAGTTTATTGGATACTCCATCGTATGGTTATATACGAACTCGAAAGGAACTTGTTCCAGTTAGGGGATGGATTCTGGTCCAGGAGAAATAGGAATACGGTTTATTCGGTTGTCTTTTCTCTTCACCTTCTCTCGCATTACGAGTGCTCCTAGGATTAGGACAGTACACCCATAATGCTTATTGGATAGTCTTCTTCCAAACCATAGGCTGGTGCCGAACGGTAGGGAAGGAAGAAAACCATTTGGCCCAAGGGGTGTGCAGAAGGTAATGACTAAAGACATATAAAAAGGGATTTGGAGAGGTGGCAAAGAATTATACGGTTATAGTTGTGAATCTGGATAATGGTAGAGGCATTACTAGGAATACCAGGATACCCCACCGAAACATTTCAATGTTTCAGTTTCACTGTGTAATGTTAAAAGAAAACTGATTTCCCGATAAGATACTTACTCCAGGGTATGTATTTACCAGGTATGATTCTCACATCTGTATGGTTTTACAGATGATGAGTGGGAGTAAGTTATTGGGAATTAGGTGACCATCCTCATTATATCGGGATTCGTTGTAATTGGTGATATTTGAGGAAGCCACCTGGGTTGTTTGCCGGTCGGCAAATATTTGGTTTTGAATATCCGCTGTTGTGCACCAATTTCAAATTGATATATCTGTACGTCTATTTTTATAGAGTGAGATATACCTTTTGAAATTATGTCTATGACATTTACCTATATCAGTGGATGGTTAGGTAAGGAGCATTGAACAGCGATGTAATTCTTCTTAACCATAGTACAGTTTTCAGCCTACGACGCACAGTGAAAGAGTTGTTAGACTCAGCGGACTTATACAGAGTATTGTATGTTGTCCAGTGTCCATTAGGACAGAGGGGTTGGTCCTCATACTATATTCTGTTTACTTTTAACTACTCTAATTCTTAGACATGTGTTTCGTAGAAACACAGGGTCTGAGTTTTGAGGAGTTATTGGTATAAGAATAGAGTAGAGAACCAGGTATTGCAAGTATCGGGATTCTTCAAGGTGATCGAAGATGTAGATACTTGTGTATGGTATTCAGTTGATAGTAATGTTTAAGAGAACTAGCTTCTCTTTCAGGTTACTCATAATTGGAAACATTCCTAAGTTGAGTAACGCTGATCGGCCTCCTTCCATTTAGTTGACATGCACTGGAGACAGCTGCATGATTTGAATCTGGTTCATTTAAATCAGTGCCTCTGGTTCTATATTGGATATAGAACAGTTCATATCTTAACGATGTTAAGGTATGGGGAGTTGTCCGGCTTATGATTAAAACCAGACACTGGACAACTCAAGGCACGTTTCTGTAATGGCTGTTTGTGGGTTGACCCAGGCTATGACGAGGGTTGATTTTCTACCATCTGGAAGATCAATAGTGATATTGTTCTTAACTCGCCACATTTTAAAAGGAAATGGTTATTTTTCAGAAAAACAGTAGTGGGAGTATGGTAGAACTGGAAGTGATTCCAGAACCGCAAACGATTACTGAAGATTTGATAAGGAACCTAAAGATTCAATCTGATTTGACATTCCATTGGCCACTCCGCAGATACGGTGGGTACCTTCAGGCACCCGAGAGGTACTCCGGTAGCCTCAAGGACAGTGACAGGGAAGTTCTTGTTTACCCACACTTGCCATTGTTGTTGTTCCAGGCTGCGAGACCCGGCAGGAGGATGAGTATAGCGTCGTTCTAAACTAGCTTTAGAAGTGCACGTCTATATGACTCTGCCAGAGGGTTTTCGTAGTCAGTGGGAGCAGCGGAAGCATTGGTGGACATCAGGCTTATGTCTATAGACTAAAGCAGATTTAGCGCAGATAGATCATCTATTTCTGATGTGACAGTCATAGGTTTGACGTCATCAGAATAGGGGATGGATCTGTTAAGAAGGCAGTAGGGTGTGATGTCCTGGTTTTGGATGACATACACAGAGTAGGAAAGGAAACTCCTATACTACGATCGGTTATACTATGGTCGTCACACAGTAGTTTCTCCACTAGGGACTTGGACATTATATCAAACATTCTGGTTACTAGATCTATGGTTTTAGATCTAGATTTGGGTGTTTTCCCAATCAGGGTACTTTGACAGCATTCTAAGAGTATTTAGAATGGACGACTCCTGGCATGGTAGTGTACCTGCAGGTAATGGAGTCACCCTCTCTAAAGGTGTCTTATAGACAAAAGTAGAGAGGGGTGTGCATGATTGGCAGATCACTTGCTTAGGCAATTGAGTCAAATCATGAGATGTCAAGTACCACACCAGATGTTGTTCTTGCACTAGATGCAATAAGTTGATATTGATCCAATCCTGGAGGAACAGTCGGAAGCAGTTTTAGAACATAAGTGAATGTTCTAGGGATATGATAACGGCTGCCTCCTTTAGGAGACGGTTATCACTCCAGGCTTCCAAGGTGACATGGACGACAAGGAGGTTGTCAGAGTTATAGTTTCTCCTTCTGACGAGGGGCAGTATTTTGGGCAGGTGGTCCAAGGCAATACTGAGGGAGGCATGGCGCTGGGTACTGATTAAGTTCAGTTATCGATACAGTCTAAGAAGTTTGGATTTGGAGTTCATTTATGAGCTAGGTCCCATCAGATATCCAGACATATTCTAAGACAGGTATTGCTCATTTCGGGAGATGGCATTCTCCGCGAACTTGAGATTTAGAGAGACATAGCAACATCCAGGCGGATCCACTCACTGAGGCTTTTCCTTGAACGCAATAGTTTCGCAAACAGGCTTTGTGCGACTGACTAGTAGAGGAGTTGGGTGTTCGGTATCACACGGGCTGTGAGTATGCGACATCGCAATAATTAACCTTGAGTGCAAGTGGGAGATTATTGGAGATAGTGCCCTCAGAGTCAATTATTAGATCACAGGCATGTGATTGCAATGATTGAGGGAGGACCTATCCCGGTAGAACAGTCTTACTCGAGATGATAGTATGCTATCTGGTTTACCTTTATCATCGTGTACTGTTTCAGGCGACCTTACAGGTCGCTATTACACGTTGATAGAGCCCCTAGGATTCTTGCTTAACGACCAGCAGTATGATGGCGATCATATACGTGGGAGCTGGGGTCTATAAGCACATCCTTAAATGGTCCCTAGTCGTGGGAGTTTCGAGACTGGGCATCGATACTCCATTAGTAGACTAGTGTATACAGTCGAGACCCCGACGAGGGGCGGTGGCCGGTGTCACAAGCCACTGGTGTCAGTTGGTTCACCTAAGATGTATACAGGTGCTCATTAGGTTATGAGTACACCGGACAGGACTCGCCGGGAACCTGCTAGTTGGGATTATACCATACGTCAGATAGCAGTTCCCAGGTGACATGTGTACAGGTTAGTTCATCGACCTGAGATCGTCATTTGTCTCGTGTGAGTTCCCACTGTGCTTTGATTACTACCCTACCACGGCTCAAAGGAGTCGTGCAAACAGGTTTTAGTTGGGTACAGTCCTGAGCCACATGGAGGCAGTGAGCGGATCTGCAGGGGTTCGTCTCTCCCAGTATTGGGGGTGAGGTCGCGCTGTGTCTAGGAGAGCCATTACGCAAAGCCCTCGGCCGAGGCAGGAGATTTACTGGTATGTATTCCAGTAGTATCTCAGGGCGTTCTCGGCTACACTCCGACACGACTTGTACCGCCTTTGGGGGTCTGACTTTTACCAACCCCCTAGGCCCGCCATGCGATGCTCATAGACGAACGGACCGGACTGTACGGATATTGTCACTGACAGGCTCAGTAGGGTGTCAGGATGAGTTCGCTCATCGACGTCCCTTTTGGTCAATAGCTGGTGGCCCGTCACGTATTGGCTAATACCTCTGACGTGCTAGTGGTTAAATCCACAGCCATTGTATTGACGAGTCTTTAGAGTCCACCACACTTTCAGTTACTCAGCTTTCGGGCGAAACGCTGTAGAGGCCGTATGGAGATATGGCAGGGTCCGATCAGATACGTGCGGTATTGCACGGATCAGGATCGGACGGTTAGTACTAGTGGCCGTATAAGTATATGGCAAGGTTCGATCGGATACGTGCGGTATTGCACGGATCAGGATCGAACGGATATTACTAGCCGGCTTTGGTTTAAGCCGGTCCTAGTTTAGTACAGTGTAGATTTTGTCTCTTTGCATTTGTATCCGGAAGGAATACAGATGCGGGTGTGTATGCACAGTATCGGGGTTTTCCTGTAATTTATTACGGGACCAGTTTTCTGGAGTTGCCAGTTTGTATTCCGTTCCGGCCGGTTTTCCTTTGTTCTTTCCCGGCCGGACTTTTCCGATGGAGGGGGTTATTTGCAATTGTGCAAATAACATTTGAGGAGGGGGTTTCTTGCAATTGCTTTGATTATGATAGCATCATTTCTTTTGCACCATCACTTGCTTTAATGGTGATTTGAGAGGGTATGGTTTGGATGTAAGTATGTGATGATGATGTTTTTGGATATGGTCACCTTTCTACTTTTACTACACTCACTCTCCTTCTTGTTTGGATCATGGTTGATTTCATTTTTCCCCCCACCACTCTAAAACATTGGCCGGCCAACACTTTGGGGAGAGGAGAAAAATGAGAGAGTTTCATTTTGGTGTGGAAAATTAATCATCCATCTCATTTTTCCATTGCTACCAAAAATCCCCAAGTTCATATCATCTTGATTCCTCCATCAAGGCAACATAACCCCAAAGAGACAAAGCACTACACTTCCTACAGCAAATCTTGGGCACGTCGACTTGCCAGCTTCGTGCCCGAGTTGCCTCGGTATTGAGGTGGGAGCCCGTAAAAGATACAGACGATGTGGTGCCTTTCCGGCAAGGAGGCGACGACCGGAGTTTCCACGGGAGATCGGGACGACGACGAGAAGACCGGAGGACTCGGATCATTCGGTACATCTTTCACCCCATCTCTAGTTAGCTAGTATCGGTTAATGGTTACGATCCGGGTATATTGTCCGCGGTAGCGCCAGTTTAAAAGTTAAGAAAATTTTGATTCCGCATTTTGGCCTCGGATAGACGGCCGGGACGCTGCCGTAGCGCAACAGAACCACCCATTCGAGCTAATGTGTGATGCATCTGATTTTGCTATTGGTGCAGTCTTAGGACAACACATTGATAAGAAGCCACATGCAATTTATTATGCTAGTAAGACCTTGAATGATGCCCAAATTAATTATACAACTACCGAGAAAGAACTCTTGGCAGTTGTATTTGCATAAGAAAAATTCAGGCCTTACTTGATTGGTTCACTAATAGTGGTTTACACCGATCACTCCGCCCTAAAACATCTTTTATCGAAAAAGCATGCTAAGGCCAGGTTAAGATGTTGGATCCTGTTATTACAAGAATTTGATCTTGTCATACGAGATAAGAGTGGATGTGAAAATGTAGTAGCCGACCATCTTTCACGCATTTCTTCTTCACCTACAGTGACCTTGCCAATAAACGACTCTTTCCCTGACGAACAGCTCCTGACCGTATCCTGCGAACCTTGGTTCGTGGATATTGTGAATTATCTAGCAACGGGATTTATTCCTAGCGATTGGTCTAAACAAGATAATCATCGATTTCTATCCAGAGCAAAGCACTTTTACTGGAATGAACCTTATTTGTTTAAGTATTGTCCCGACCAAATCATTCGCAGATGTGTCCCTGATGAAGAATTCAAGAGTGTATTGTCTTTTTGTCATGATCAGACATGTGGCGGTCACTTTGGTCCACGTAAAACAGCGAAGAAAGTTTTGCAATGTGGTTTTTACTGGACTACATTATTTAAAGATGCATATGATCATTGCAAAACTTGTCCATGGTGTCAACACACGGGTAGGATTTCTCGAAAAAATGAGATGCCACTTCAACCTATCTTGGTTGTGGAAATTTTTGATGTTTGGGGTATTGATTTTATGGGCCCTTTTCCCAACTCTTTTGGAAATTTATATATCTTCTTAGTGGTTGATTACGTCTCGAAATGGGTGGAAGCGATACCATGTTGCACTAATGAAACAAGGTTGTTATTAAGTTCCTTAAAGAAAATATCTTTTCGCGATTCGGACACCCTCGCGCTATAATTAGCGACAACGGGACGCATTTCTGTAATCGGTCTTTCGATACTTTGATACGGAAATATTCAATCAGCCATAAACTTTCTATGCCCTATCATTCCCAAACGAGCGGGCATGCTGAGATTTCCAATAGGCAGATCAAACAAATTTTGGAGAAGACAGTTTCTAAAAACCGTAAAGATTGGTCAACCAAATTGACGGATGCTATTTGGGCATTTCGTACCGCTTATAAGACTGATCTTGATATGTCTCCTTACCGCCAAGTGTTTGGAAAGGCTTGCCACCTTCCTGTCAAGATCGAACATAAAGCAATGTGGGCTATTAAAGAGCTTAACTTCAATTTCAATCAAGCCCGCAACTTTCGGAAGCTGCAATTAAATGAGTTAAGCGAACTCCGAGATGAAGCTTATGATAATGCGATTATAGTAAAAAGCCGAACTAAAGTATTTCACGATAAAAATATTTTTAGAAAAACTTTTACCCCGGGACAACAAGTCCTTTTTTACGATTCCCGTCTCCATCTTCATGCAGGTAATCTAAGATCTCGTTGGAAAGGACCATTTGTGGTGCGGTATGTATACCCGCATGGGGCAGTTGAAGTTGAAAATATTAAAAACGGTTATATTTTTAAAGTGAATGGGCATAGATTAAAACCGTATTTTTCAACTGACCCCACGAAGGAGCTCTTGTTTTTACAGGAGCCGCTTTATCATAACTATATTTCCTCCGCCACACCTACATGTCTCAATAATATTGTCTCATCCTAAGAATGGAGGTGAGTGAAAAAGGACTTAACTGAATATCCGTATGATCAAAAATAAGTTTGGGGAGGTTTCAACTTTCATTTATTCTTGTCGCCGTTAATAACCTTTCCTCCCAAGTCTACAGGTTTTGAGATTTAAAAGATGACAACAGTGAGGACACTGCTGCAAACAGGTTTGTGGGGGAGGTTTTGTAGGGTTCCTAGGCACCCTAATGAGGTCTCACAAGGCATCGAACATGCCATAATAAAATTTTACGGGTGCCGAGAGACCCGACTACGGATCGTTTGCTAGATTTCTAGGCGAAAAAGCTAACTAGTTAACACTTAACTACAAGATACGGAAATACAACCTTTGTAGATCTGGTGCTCCACCTCCATAGCTCCGCAACGAGGTCCTCTCCGCTGTCCAAATCAAATCCGGGCTCAAGCGTCGGCTTCGTCGGAGAATGGGCAAGCTAGGTCGTCGATGTCCATGCCGAAGATGATCTACGTCGAGGCATCGCTAAATCAAGCTCCGACTTCACCAAGTCAAGAAACTTGTGAAGAAAACACACTCTACTACTTGGCAAGAGGTAGAGGATGAAGAAATAGGAAGTGGGTTAACTTTAGAATTGGATTTCTCACTCTTTATCATCAATCACCATTGAAGAAGAAAGCTTTTTCTTCACTTGAAGCAAGAAAGAAGAAGAAGAATTGTTATGATAAGTTAATTGAAAAAGAAAAGAAATTGAATTCTTATCATAAAATTAACCATGGTCAAGTGTAGAGATTAAACTAGGGTTAGTGGGAATGGTTAGGGTTAAGGATGAGATAAGAATGGTTGACTTTATCAAAGCTTCATGAAGCTTCAACTAAAGAACAAATAAAGCCACCATTCTTTTCTCTTTTCCATTTATTTTCCAAAATGTATAAACAAATAAATAAATGAATAAATAAGTAATGGAAAATAAAACCCTAACCACTCTCACAACCATGGTTTAATCTTCACACAAAACACAAGTTAGCATGCATCATCAAACATGATACATACAAGTGCACAAAAATATATCACATATACAATGTGCACAATCCAAGTGAGAAAATCCGTTTAAAGTGAACCAATACTAGTTAGTGCAAAGTAACATATCAAATATATAATTATGCATTAAATCATTAAATCAACACTTGATTCAATGATCCGGTCATGTCGCACACAACCGACTAGTATTCAATGTATCGGCTTATCGAATCAACGCTTGAATCGATAACTAGGTTATATCGCATACAACCATTCGACGCATTGATCGCGAGAATGAAATACGGTATCACATACATGCATTATTCTCGGTCCCGCACATATCTCATATGCGCTCCTATTTCGTTTCGCTTGAGCCAGGAAACCTCTGTGTAGGACTCTAAAGACTCGTCAATACGCCGGCAGCAGATGATGATCATATCAAACACCCACAAGCCGCAAGCGGTCTGCTAAACGTAACGGCCACCCGGGTATTGAGCGATCTGAAGATCGACGAGCAAGCCCGCTCACACTCCAGTGAATCCAACCAGTAACACTACCGTACAGTCCGGTCTGATCGTCTGATATGTCGCATATCTCGCCTAGGGGAGGTAAACATCAGACCCCAATAGCTCGATAAGTCGTGTCGATATGAGGTCTATAACTGTTCGAGAAACTACTGGTAACACTTACCAGTAAATCTCAGCAACCCTGGCCAGGGATTTCCTGTTATAGCCAATCGAACACAGCGCAACATCAACCCCCTATACCGGGAGAGACGAATCCCCTCCTATCGCTCATTGCCTCCATGTGACTCGGGACTGTACCCAAAAACCACCGTTTTGCACGCCCTCTTGGACGTGGTAAGATGGAAATCAAAGCACAGTGGGAACCACACAAGACTCTATGACGATCTCGGGTCAACAGACTACTCTGTACCAGTGTCACCAGAGAACTGCCATCTGACGTGAGGTATAATACCATCTGGGAGTTCTCGGCGAGTCCGTCCAGTGTACCCAGTCTCTACTGAGCACCCGTATATCATCTCTGATGTCAAACACCAATGGATATGGGATCATCCATCGCCCATCTGTATGGGTCGAGAAGGTATACGCTAGTCTACTCTGGTATATCGATGCCCCGTCTCGATACACCCACGACTAGGGACTTTGAAGGATGTACTTATGGACTACCATGTCCCCACTAGTATGATCCGCATCATAGTCCAGGTAGTCAAGTACACATCCTAAGGGCTTTACCAACATGTAACAGAGAGACAAACAGTATACACGTTAAGGTAAAGTTCAACCAGATAGCATACTATCATGTCGAGCAAGAAAGTCCTCCCTATATATGTCCCAGTATCCACTACAATATACATCCTATGTACAGTAATGGCCTCTAGGGCACACATATAACTAACAATCTCCCACTTGCACTAGGGCCATCTGATAGCAGTGGTTGTAGTATCTCATACTCAACCATCCCATAAAAGTCTCTCTCTGGGAACAGGCCTTTGTGAGTGGATCCGCTGTGTTGTCCTCAGAATCTACTCTCCTTACCTCGATCCCCTGGAGATCAACCATCTCCATGATCAGGTGATACTGCCTTAGAATATGTCTGGATCACTGATGGGACCGGCGTTCCTTGGCATAAGCTACAACTCCATTGTCACACAATGGGAGGAACATAGTTCATCTCATGAACCTATATACACCCAAACAGGCTCTTTGGTAGCATCTTAAGTAGCGATGTATCTTGCCTTTATCGTCTAGTATGCCACGGTATCTAGCTTGGAACTCTCCTAACATACCGTCCCTTTACTGAGGGTAAAGACAATGCCTGCGACTGACATTCAGTCGTCTTTATCACCCTGGAACCCTTCCAGTGATTCTCCCCAGGATCGATTGATACCATCTCACTACAACTAGTGAGAATCCTAATATCCATTTAGATCTATCTCATAGATCCAAAATCCAGGAGTTAGTAGGTATCATTATGATCCTATGTGGAGAATCATTGTGATAAGCGGAGATTGATCGAGCGTAGCATAAGAAACTCCTTTCTTATCAAGAGTATGTCATCCACGTACTCTACGAGGATCGTCACCATACTCCCTACTACCTTTTTGTATATACAAGGTTCATCTACCATTTTGATGATGGCAAACTCTTTGACCGCTTCATCAAAACAGATGTTCCAACTCCGCGATGCCTGCTTTATCCTATAAAGCATCTTGCACACGTTTCCGCTGCTCCCACTGTCTACGAAGCCCTCTGGCTGTGTACTTATAGACGCTCTCTAAATCATCATTTAGAAAAGCAGTCATGGCACCCAACCGCCAGATATCGTAGTCATGGTATGTAGCCGTGGCAAGTAGGATCTGGATGGACTTAAGCATAGATCCTTAGAAAAAGGTTTCATTATGATCCATATCTGGTCAATTATGCAAACCTTTAACAAGTCTAGCTTTGAAAGTCTCAACTTTTCCATCTACACCAAGTAATCTTCTCAAGATATACTTGCTCCTGATGGGGATTTAACCCTTCAGATATAGCGACCAAAGTCCATACTTTGTTGGTGTATAAGGATTCCATCTCAGATCGCTAAACATCCAGCCATTCTTACAGAGTCCCACTCCTGATGGCCAGCTTGAAACTAGTTGGGTCATCATCTCATGATGCATTCCTCGCTCCCACTGTCATAGAGAAACCGAAGTATCTCTCAGGTGGGTGAGAAAACCTACTAGATCGGCGGAGAGGCTGAGGTTCGTTGGTATCTACTGAATCCTTTGGTTGTACCAAATCATCTGCTGTATTTTGTATAGCTGGAACCTTTCCAGTTCTACATAACAGACTTTGCCTCGAGCTTGTCCAGATTTTGCTTTTAGAAATAGGCCGGACAACCCCAAATCTTAACTAGCTTAAGACATGGGCTCTTCCCTTTCCATATCACATATGAAGTGGTAGGCAACTGATTTGATTGGAACCCTATTCAATAGGTATGCAGCTTCTCAAGTGCATAACACCCAAAAGGAAATAGGTATCTCAGTATTACTCATCATAGAGCACACCTTATCACATAGGGTGCAATTGCTCCACCCCGATATACCATCGTGCTATGGTGTATACGGAGGAGTAATGCTGAGAGAGAATCTCATTCTCCTTTAGAATAGTCCTGGAATTCCGTGCTCAAGTATTCTCCTCCTTGATCACATCATAGGACATAATACTTATACCCGTATTTTGGTTCTCTACTTCTCGCTTATATTCTGTGAATATCTCAAAAGGCTCGGACTCATGTTTCAACAGGAACATATGTCTGAATCTTGAGAGATTATCAGAGAATGTAATGAAGTACAAAGAACCGATCTTGGCATGTGTAGACAGGGGACCTTACATACATCAACATGTATTATCCCAAGAGTTCACTAACTCTTTGTCTGTTTCCAGTAAACGGAGCTATGGTCATCTTATCTTTGTGACATGACTGGCGAGTTTCACAAGATGTAAATTCAAACTGATTTAAATATGCATCTATATGTAACTCTAGCTAGTCGGGTCACATTGATCTGACCTAGTCTACAATGCCTCAAGAAGAATTCGTTCATTTCTGAACTCTTCCTCTTGTGTGTGATCCGTATACTAAGAACTGTAGTTTGATTTAGAAAATCAATGCTTTTAGATAACGTGCCTGAACCGATCAACTTTTGATATAGGAAATGTTCAAAACATTATCCAACAATACAAAATTTTATCATTTCTTTACTAATAAAGAGACTGATATGATTTTGTATATCAGGTTCGGTATCTAATAACATTCGTTCAGAATCAATGTATTGGTAATACAGGGTGACAGTGACCAACAGACTTGGCTGCAACATTTGCCCCGTTTTCTGCCTCATGAAACTTATCACCCGTTCTCAGTTCTCTACCTTTCTGTAGCCCTATGTAACAGATTACATATCTGGGATCCTGATCTGGTATCACATACCCAGGACGTAGAGGATACGGAGAAACAGTTCTTTGTAATGAACACACCCGAAGATGATGCATCAGCATGCACTCTCTTCGTTTGGGCGGCACGGGAAATCTGGTATTCCCCAATTTCCTGCTCTGTCTTATAACATTTATAAGTTGGAGCGGGACCAACGTTCCCCAGCTCAGTATAACAAGCGGGTTCGGTCAATAATCCGTTTTATTATCTTGATTAAGGCGTGATATGGTCGCTACCAGGAGAGAGAGAGAAGAAAACACTCAGCGTGCGCTCTTGCAAGAATAGATTGGTTATTATTTTATCTAATCAGGATGGCTCCCACTGCTTTTTATCAAATCTTCCTTCAAACCCTAAAAGGAAAGACTAGCCGGGATTAATTACACACTACAAGTTCGCCAATCTTTCAGCCAGGCTAGTGTCGGTACTTTGAGGGAGGTCCCCCGTGCTTTCGCACGAACCTAATTAATGTAAACCTCGCTTTCCCAGAGGCGTAACCCCGTTGACACCTTTCTAGTCACCTACTTGATCGGCTAATTGTAATGTATAAAACTCTCCCAGGAGTAACACTTACTCGCAGCGGGTATCGGGATCCAACTATCTCATAGAAGGTATGCAATCTCATTGCAAATTTCAACACTTGAAATTCCCGATAATATTTTGCCCCTAGCTCGCTATGACCTTGACGCATGCCAAACAACCCATAGTCTGCTAGTCAAGTTCAACCCGTACATTTCTTGATTGAATTAAACCCACCCGCACGACCCTTGACGCATGCCAAACAACGCCGTACGAATACCCTAATCCAATCGCATCATATGCTAGCAGATAAGCACTAGTTAGCTACCGTACACTACGCCTTGACGCATGCCAAACAACCGCAGCACGAATACTAACTAGTACTTATCTGAAATGACGGAGGGCTACGACAGGTTTTTCTGAAAACCTATTGCGTAATGAACTTGATATCGTTGTAGAATCAAATGAATTTTGAAATGGAGTGCTTTTGAGGCTTTTCTAGTTTTGCTAAAGGAGTCACTCCCGGTGAAGGGATCGTCGGTCTTTTCCTCGTAGAATGAGGTGCGGGATATATCACATATATCACTGTGCAAAGAAAAAACACTTAAAAGCAATCAAAAGACAAACCGAGTGTGTAGCATCTGCCAGTTATTGCTAAAGGAGTCACTCCCGGTGAAGGGATCTCGGTCCTTTCCTCATCGAATAAGGTGCAGGATATATCTCATATACCGCTGTGCAAAGCAAGAACTGTAGCTACCTGTTTTATTTTGAAATTCGATTCTACAACATCTTAGGTTTCTTTTATTTCATTAATCACATTAATGAAGTCCCGTCATTTAATTACCTAAACATCACAGATAAATACGACGTACACTTATGCCATCCGCATTCGCCTCAATGTCCCCTCGTGCACCGTTAGGTTAGGTAACTAACGGCAGAGCGGGGCAGGGCTAGCGCGGGTGTAAAACATAAGTAACGTCTATATAATATATCATATATACTATATACTGTATCTATCACAGAACATCTCATGATCACATCACAGATATCGCAGCAGAAGAATCATATGAAATATTGGATATACTAGGACGTCCGTGTTTTCAATACGAGCCAGTATAAAACACGGATTCCACGGTCGTGATGAATAGCCAAACCCACACCCCTAGACCCCTACGAGAGCGGCAAGCAACCCTACCAATTCTGGAGTTAGGAGACCCGGACTCGACTCCTCGAGTTGGTCTCCCACTGGACTCCAGAACCCGGTTACTTGTGCCCTCCTCCTTGGGTCTATCCTAGTGCAGAAAAGTAAATAATATACAAACGGTGACAACTTCCGCAACCTGGAAGTGCCCCAATAAAAGAATATTACATACAAGTTTTTACATGAATGAAAATGAAAAACACTCATCTCACATAAAAACCCCCGGCTATTCAAACACGACGATCCAATATAACATATCCAGCAACACATAACAGCACATGTCATCAACGTAAGTAAACATGCGCATCCCAATTGTCGTTGACATATAGCAACGAAACCGGCGATATCACATATTACACTTACGGTCACAGAAAAGAAAGTGTAAAACTACAACAGTTGGAATCCGCAATCTCCTCAGACATCGCATGCCTGACCAAATGAATTACTTAGACATCGCATGCCTAACAATTATAAACCCCGCATTTTAGTCTCAAAATCGAAAACACTTTTCAATATCAAGTCGGGCAATTCAACAGGATTCGCGACATCCTGATCGAATGCTCGTCGCAAACTTCAGTAGGCGGCCGCACCCCTGATACCGTCGACGAAGTGCACCAAGGCGGAACACCGCTGCCGTGAGCACCCGAACGGATGCTTTCGGCGACGGGGTTCTCCTACAGTCACTTGGTCGGGGCAATGGCGTGAGACTGTCTATTAAGTTTACCCGGCGAGTATCCGCGTACGCTACGTGATTGCGACGGACTTTTGATCACATCAAAATTCCGTGGCAACCGATCAAGTGAAACTAAAGTGCTATGTTTATAACATTCATTCAGTTATCTCATAACTTGTTGTGAATTCCAATTATTGTATCCCATTCCGAATAAATAGAAAATGTTAAACTTTCCGATCGAACAATCGAACACCCAAGTTTTCCCGATACAGATCAACACATGAAATAAGTCTAACAACATTCAGTTCGTGCCTCAGTACCAACGGTCCAGCCGTAGAAGGGTCAAGCCAACGCCTCACATGTGGCACGCCGTACTGCCCCAAACCCGAAGGTTCAAAGGGCAGTTCAAGACGGTCACATAATCGAGTTAAGGTTTGTGTCTTCTAGAGGGACCATCGCGTTACTTGCACTACTTAGAACGTCGTTAAACTACGGAAAAATCCAACACTTGGAAATTTCCCGACAGGGGAAAAGTTGGGTATTTATATCCGGTCGAACTTTTTAACATATTCTAAAAATTTATCCGGAAAGCCACACAGACAAAATTCGATAATCCGATCGAACATTCGAATCCCCAAAACAACCCAGAAAATTCAACTCTTGAATAAATTTTAAAAATTCCCAGAAAATCCAGAAGAATTTATCAGGTATTACTGTGCAAACAGTAAGGGATGACGTCATGATTGGGCCGCTGATCCGCCGCAGAAGCCATGCTTCTGCCGCGGATCCGCCGCGAAAATTACTGTTCACCAGAAACTTTTTGCACCGTAATTCTTATTTTTCCCTGCTGAATTTTTTAGCAATTTTTAATTTGGAAAAACTCACTGTTTTCAAAAAAGTACAGAGAGCAAGATTGATTTGGTGTTTCGGGTTCGTTCGGACTTCAAATTCCGTCTGGACTTCGCCTAAGGCTCTAGCTAGGCTCTGATACCACTGTAGGTCAGGCAGCCACCCCATCCAATGGGGTCACCGTGGCACCAACAGGTCCCTCAACAGCTACTTTTTACGCATGCCCCCTCGCGAGGACTACAACCCGCCGGAACACTTTCCGGTGTCGGGACACCCTGGGGGTAAGAGCCTATGCTTCGCCCACTGTCACACAGTGAGAACCCCCCATAGGTCGACATCAAATGCCTAGTAGCTCTGATACCACTGTAGGGTTCCTAGGCACCCTAATGAGGTCTCACAAGGCATCGAACATGCCATAATAAAATTTTACGGGTGCCGAGAGACCCGACTACGGATCGTTTGCTAGATTTCTAGGCGAAAAAGCTAACTAGTTAACACTTAACTACAAGATACGTAAATACAACCTTTGTAGATCCGGTGCTCCACCTCCATAGCTCCGCAACGAGGTCCTCTCCGCTGTCCAAATCAAATCCGGGCTCAAGCGTCGGCTTCGTCGGAGAATGGGCAAGCTAGGTCGTCGATGTCCATGCCGAAGATGATCTACGTCGAGGCATCGCTAAATCAAGCTCCGACTTCACCAAGTCAAGAAACTAGTGAAGAAAACACACTCTACTACTTGGCAAGAGGTAGAGGATGAAGAAATAGGAAGTGGGTTAACTTTAGAATTGGATTTCTCACTCTTTATCATCAATCACCATTGATGAAGAAAGCTTTTTCTTCACTTGAAGCAAGGAAGAAGAAGAAGAATTGTTATGATAAGTTAATTGAAAAAGAAAAGAAAATGAATTCTTATCATAAAATTAACCATGGTCAAGTGTAGAGATTAAACTAGGGTTAGTGGGAATGGTTAGGGTTAAGGATGAGATAAGAATGGTTGACTTTATCAAAGCTTCATGAAGCTTCAACTAAAGAACAAATAAAGCCACCATTCTTTTCACTTTTCCATTTATTTTCCAATATGTATAAACAAATAAATAAATGAATAAATAAGTAATGGAAAATAAAACCCTAACCACTCTCACAACCATGGTTTAATCTTCACACAAAACACAAGTTAGCATGCATCATCAAACATGATACATACAAGTGCACAAAAATATATCACATATACAATGTGCACAATCCAAGTGAGAAAATCCGTTTAAAGTGAACCAATACTAGTTAGTGCAAAGTAACATATCAAATATATAATTATGCATTAAATCATTAAATCAACACTTGATTCAATGATCCGGTCATTTCGCACACAACCGACTAGTATTCAATGTATCGGCTTATCGAATCAACGCTTGAATCGATAACTAGGTTATATCGCATACAACCATTTGACGCATTGATCGCGAGAATAAAATACGGTATCACATACACGCATTATTCTCGGTCCCGCACATATCTCATATGCGCTCCTATTTCGTTTCGCTTGAGCCAGGAAACCTCTGTGTAGGACTCTAAAGACTCGTCAATACGCCGGCAGCAGATGATGATCATATCAAACACCCACAAGCCGCAAGCGGTCTGCTAAACGTAACGGCCACCCGGGTATTGAGCGATCTGAAGATCGACGAGCAAGCCCGCTCACACTCCAGTGAATCCAACCAGTAACACTACCGTACAGTCCGGTCTGATCGTCTGATATGTCGCATATCTCGCCTAGGGGAGGTAAACATCAGACCCCAATAGCTCGATAAGTCATGTCGATATGAGGTCTATAACTGTTCGAGAAACTACTGGTAACACTTACCAGTAAATCTCAGCAACCCTGGCCAGGGATTTCCTGTTATAGCCAATCGAACACAGCGCAACATCAACCCCCTATACCGGGAGAGACGAATCCCCTCCTATCGCTCATTGCCTCCATGTGACTCGGGACTGTACCCAAAAACCACCGTTTTGCACGCCCTCTTGGACGTGGTAAGATGGAAATCAAAGCACAGTGGGAACCACACAAGACTCTATGACGATCTCGGGTCAACAGACTACTCTGTACCAGTGTCACCAGAGAACTGCCATCTGACGTGAGGTATAATACCATCTGGGAGTTCTCGGCGAGTCCGTCCAGTGTACCCAGTCTCTACTGAGCACCCGTATATCATCTCTGATGTCAAACACCAATGGATATGGGATCATCCATCGCCCATCTGTATGGGTCGAGAAGGTATACGCTAGTCTACTCTGGTATATCGATGCCCCGTCTCGATACACCCACGACTAGGGACTTTGAAGGATGTACTTATGGACTACCATGTCCCCACTAGTATGATCCGCATCATAGTCCAGGTAGTCAAGTACACATCCTAAGGGCTTTACCAACATGTAACAGAGAGACAAACAGTATACACGTTAAGGTAAAGTTCAACCAGATAGCATACTATCATGTCGAGCAAGAAAGTCCTCCCTATATATGTCCCAGCATCCACTACAATATACATCCTATGTACAGTAATGGCCTCTAGGGCATACATATAACTAACAGGTTTGTGCTTATTTACGCATTACTTTGCATTACACTTTGCATAAGCACAAATTTTTTTCTTTTATAATGGAAGGTTAGAAAGTGAAAAATTACATTTAAAAGATTGGAAGAGTTTGAGAAAAATAAAAAAGTTAGATGTTTTCTTAAACGAAACTAGTAATAAGTAGTTATGAGCCGTTGTCCCAAGGGTTAGTAAAATGAAGGAAGTCGCTAATCTGAGAATAAAAATAAGTCTGAAAAATAGTTCCTATTCTTGAGGCCGAACATCTGAACGTTGATACCCTACTATACGCACTTACACACGTCTTGAAACTCGGGATAGTAGAGGATGCCTTGAAATGCTCTTGTCTAAAAGCAAAAGTATGAAGAAAATTTAAATGAAGCATAAAAGTATAAAATGGTGAAGAAAAATGAACACTGGTTTTGTAATCACCAAGGCACCATAAAAAAATATAGTGAAGGTGTTTTATCACCTAATGCCTTAGACCAACTGGCTTGGGAGCCACTATTAAGCCTTATGTGTTGCAAGATGAGGAAACTGCTAATTACACCTAATAAGTGAGCACATTTAGTAATCGGTCGGTTAGTACCTCAAGAAGTATTAACGGTCGCTTGAAGAATGAGTGAGCAATTCCGTCTAAAATATTCACCGACTAAAAAGTACTGAGGTAGATGGACAAGAGTATGATAGCCTGAATTGAATTTTCCGAGTGTAGGAATGTCTTTTACACACACGTAGGGGTATATGATCGGTGTTTGGAAGAAAGATAGGGAGGAAGAATAAATGAGATGTTTTATTGAGGGATGATATGATTTCTAACATTTTTTCATGACCATTAAGATAGGGCTCATGGCAACCGAAAAGATAGTGTAGTTGAAAACTCTTATTTTCGAGTTCTTTCTTTTATTGTTCTTATCTTTATATATAACTTTCACTATCTTTCTTTTATTATAGGATTTTGTGGTGTAATCCGCTGAAAACCGCCAGGAGACAACACTCCTCCTACTAGGGACACCTAGAGATTTAACGACTTGTTGCACGTGCTCAGTGCAATCGTGTTTCCTACGAAAGTGTGCTAGTTAGTTTTCCTTTTTCTTTCTATTTTCTTTTCTCCTTCTCTTGAATAAATAGTTTGCTCGGGACGATCAAAGTTAAACTTGGGGGTATTTGTTCAGTCGAAAATATTGCACTTTTAACATGACAATTTCCTTACTTTTCTTAATCATCTAAACGTGTTTGTTATAAATATAAAACATATTAGAAGTTTATCTGCAAAATACTACTTACCATATGTTTATATATTATAATCAACATTATGAAGGAAAATATGCATAATATTTTGATACGCATATCATATCAAATATCCTTAACCAATATTCTTAAACTATAATAGAATATCAAATTGGTTAGGATAACATCTCAAATATAACTAACATTGTTCATTAAGATATTGTGCAAGATTAGCTCAGGTTGGGAGATCAAGATGTTGACATATCCGGAATCAAGAATCTGCCGATAAAGTTAAAGAAAATCGAAGAATCAATACTGGCAGAGGGTCAGAAAAGATACGAAGATTCCAGAAATCAAATAAATATCCAAGTACCAATATAAGAAGAATCCAGAAGATTGAAGCCAAGAACTCACCATGGAGCGACGGAACCGCGGTCGAGTCAAGTCGAGTCGCGGCAGATCCACGGTCGAGTCAGGGAGTTAGGGGGTAAGATTTTTCTGCTAGGATCATCACAACAAACTTTGTTTGTTGGGATCTTTGGTTGCTGGTTTTGGGGGCTATAAAAAGGACCGAGGGCTACATCTCCAAAACATCTAAAAGATCAAAAATCAATCTAAAAAAGGATCTAAAAAATCAAGAAGATCTATCAATATATGATCTAGAGATCCAAGATCAAGAAATCCATCGAGAAATCTATCAAGCGATCAATCAATCAAGTCTCCTTTACATGAAGCCAATCATCGTCAACGAACAAGTGATCCAAGACAGGTCCACGATTCGAGGTGATAAAGCGACGTGATAATCGACAGAACATCTGCTTCTACGAGGCAGAGATCGAGAGCAACTTCTTCTTCCTCTTGTAATCTAAACTCGAAGAATTGTGTTTGTGAAGTTGAGTAATAAAGGTAGATAATTAGTTCTATCATTTCTCTTTCTTTTTAATTTCCGCATTATGAATTCTTTCTCTATTCTTTCTTCTATTTTCATGATGCGTGAATAATTCTCCGCTTGATAGGGTTCGTAGGATTAGGGTAGATCAATGGATGAGAAAATTCTTTACTCCTTTTAAGTCTTATGAAGTTTATAAACTTTAGCAAAAGAATCATCAACATCCTTATCGAGTGTGATATCAATTCGTTGATAGTGTCGACCACAATTTGGGATTAGATTGACGATCTTTTTGTTAAGGGCTTCATATGAATGGAGATAAATGAAAGGACAAGGGTCAATAGAGGGAAAACCCTAGTTTCTTCCAAAGAACCCTAATCCTCATTCATCGTCATCAATGTGGTTTTAAATTTATCAATAGATAAGAGAAGTCACCTTTATTAGTCATCCATGGCTACTAAATCTTAAAGAATCCTACAAGCCTTCTTTATATAAAATTTACATCCATAATTCAATTAGATTTTGAAACTATTTTCTAGATAATTCAATTAGATCTTGAAACTATTATTCTTGATTCTCTTTTCTTTCTCTTTTCTATTTCTTTCGACCCGTCTAAAGCAAGAACCAAGAAATTCTACGAATCCCAGAGGACGACCCGTACTCACTACGGTTCGCTACACGCGACACCGTTATTGATTGCGATTATTCTACTACTTTTTCTATCACAAAATTACACATCAATCACCCGACCAAGTGACTTTAGGAAAATCTCGTTGCCTAAAGCATCCACTCAGGTGCTTGCGGCCACGGTGTTCCGCCTAATTCCACTTCATCAACGACATCGGGGGTGCGGCCATCTACTAAAGTTCCCGACGAGTATTCGATAGGGTAGTCCGGAATCTTATTGAATTACCCAACTAAGATATTGAAAAGTGTTTCGATATGAGACTAAAATGCGGGGTTTATAGGGTTAGGCATGGAATCCGAAATATGAGATATTCCGGGTTTATAATGTCTAAGGAATGCGGATTCTAATTATTGTAGTTTTTCATTTCTTTTCTGCGACCGTAAGTGTAATATGTGGGGTATCCCAAATCTCGTTGCTATATGTCAACGGAATTTGGGATACGCGTATTTACTTACATTGATGACATGTGATGTTATGTGTTGCTATGATATGTTATATTGGATCGTCGTGAATGAATAGCCGGGGTTTTATGTGAGATGAGAGTTTTACAATTTTCATTCATGTAAAATTTGTATGTAATATTCTTTTATTGGGACACTTCCGGGTTGAGGATGATGTCACCATTGATGTGTATTCTTTACTTTTCCTCATTAGGATAGACCCAATGCGGGGAGCATAAGTAACCGGGCTCTGGAGTCCAATGGGAGACCATTTCGAGGAGTCGAGACCAGGTCTCTAACTCTAGAATTGGCAGGGTTGCTTGCCGCTTTCGTAGGGGTCTAGGGATGTGGGTTTGGCTATTCATCACGACCGTGGAATCCGTGTTTTTCATTATTGGCTTAATTTAAAACACGGACCTCCTAGTATATCCAATATTTCATATGTTGCCTTCTGCTGCTTGGTTCTGTGATATGATCATATAACTGCGTGAGAAGAATGCTATATATATATATGATATATATAATAAACGTTGCTTATGTTTTGTACCCGTACTAGTCCAGCCCCCGCTCTGTCGTTATTTAAGTAACCTAACGATGAATGACGGGGCCCCGTGGCGAATGTGGATGGCATACGCGTACATTCTATTTTCATTTCATTTTCTATGATGTTTAGGAAACATTAAATGTTGGGACTTCATTAATGAGATTATTGAAAAGAAAAGAATCCTAAAGATATTGTAGAATCAAAAGTTTTTTAAAAAGGTAGCTGTAGTTCTTGCTTTGCAAAGTGGTATTCCTTGATGAATATCCAGCATCTTATTCGATGAGGAAAGAGCCGAGATCCTTTCACCGGGAGTGACCTCTTTAGCAAAACCAGCAAATGTTATAACCCACTCGGTTTATCATCATAGCTTCTGTAGTTCTTGCTTTGCATAGTGGTATTCCTTGATGGATATCCAGCACCTCATTCGATGAGGAAAGAGCCGAGATCCTTTCACCGGGAGTGACCTCTTTAGCAAAAGCTAGTAAAAGCTATTCGGTTTCTTTTTGAAAACTACTCGATTTTAAAAGCGAAGCTTAAACCACTCCTTTTCAAAATCACTAGATTCTACAACGATATCAAGTTCATTATGTTAAAGGTTTTCTTAAAAACCAGCTGTAGCCCTCCATCATTTCAGATAAGTACTATTTAGTATTCGTACTGCATTTGTTGATCATAGTCAAGGCGTAGTGCGGTAGCTGATTAGTGCTTATCTGTCGCATGTGATGCGATTGGATTAGGGTAGTCGTACGGCTTTGTTGACCATAGTTAAGGGTCGTACGGGTGGGTTTAATTCAATCACGAAATGACGTGTTGAACTTGGCTAGCGCTTATGATTTGTTGACCATAGTTAAGGTCATAAGTTGCTAGGGGTAAAAACAGATATTGGGGATTTCAAGTGTTGAAATTTGCAATGAGATTGCATACCTTCTATATGATAGTTGGATCCCGATACCCACTGCGAGTAAGAGTTACTCCGGGGAGAGTTTTCCACTTTACAATTAGCCGATCCATTAGGTGTCTAAGAAAGGTGTTAACGGGGTGATGCCCCTGCAGAAACAAGTTTATTTAATTAGTTCCATGTGAAAGCATGGGGAGACTCCCTCGGAGTACCAATACCTGTCTGGCCGAACGATTGGCGAACTTGTAGCGTGTAATTAATCACGGCTAATCTTATCTTTTAGGGTTTGAAGGAAGATTTGATAAAAACAGTGGGAGCCATCCTGATTAGATAAAATAATAACCAATCTAATCTTGCAAAGAGCGCACGCAAAGTGATTATCCTACTCTTTCTCCTAGCAGCGACCAATGACATGCCTTAATCAAGATAATAATATGGATGTATTGACCGAACCCGCTTATTATACTGGGCTAGGTTCCGCTCTATCTTATAACTGTCATAAGTCTGAGCAAGGAATATGGGAATATCCGTATTCCCATGCTATCCAAACGAAGAATAAGCATGTTGATGCATCGTCTTCGGGTGTGTTCGTTACAGAGAACTGTTTCTCAGTTGACTTTACGTCCTGGGTATTGGATACCGGATCAGGATCCCACATATGTAATTTGTTACATGGGCTAAAGATAGGTAGAGAACTGGGAAATAGTGATACATCTCTAGTAGTAGGGAATGGTGCAATTGTTGCAGCCAAAGCAGTTGGCGAATATCACCTTGTCATACCAAGTGGTAACACAATGATTCTGAGCGACTGTTATTTCGTACCAAAAATGTTGTGAATGTTTTCCTAAATCAAGTGTTGATTGGGTATGGTACGTTGTATAACGGTATATATGTTCTAAATCACAAAACAGTTCTAAGTATACAGAACACACACAAGAGGAACAGTTCAGAAATGAACGAAGCCTTCTTATGGCATTGTAGACTAGGTCATATCAATATGACAAGACTAGCTAAGTTGCATAAAAATGGATATTTGAAACCGTTCAAATTTACATCTTATGAAACTTGCGAGTCATGTCTCAATGGCAAGATGACCAAATCTCTGTTTACTGGACACAGAGAAAGAGCTACTGAACTCTTGGACAGATACATAGTGATCTATGCGGTCCTATGTCTACACATGCCAGGAATGGTTCCTCATACTTTATTACATTCACCGATGATCTCTCAAGATTCGGACATGTGTTCCTGTTGAAACACAAATCTGAATCTTTTGAGAAATTCAAGGAATATAAGTACGAAGTTGAGAACCAGATGGGTAAAAGTATTAAAATCCTTCGATATGATCATGGAAGAGAATACTTGAGCATGGAATTCAGAGACTACTTAAAAGAGAACGGGATTCTCTCTCAGCTTACTCCTCCATATACACCACAGCACAACAGAGTATCGGAGCGGAGGAATCGGACCTTATTAGATATGGTGCGCTCTATGATGAGTACTGCTGGGTTACCTATTTCCTTTTGGGGATATGCACTTGAGATAGCTGCATACCTATTGAATAGAGTTTCGACCAAATCTATGCCTACCACTCCATATGAGATATGGAATGGAAAGAGACCATCTCTTAAACGAGTTAAGATATGGGTGTTAGTTGTATGTATGCCCTAGAGGCCATTATTGTACATGATTGTATATTATAGTGGATGCTTGGACATATATAGGGAGGACTTTCTTGCTCGACATGATAGTATGCTATCGGGTTAGTCTTTATCTTAACATGTATACTTGCATTGTCTCTCTGTTCCATGTTGATAAAGCCCTTAGGATGTTGACTTGACTACTAGGACTATGATGGAGATCATACTAGTGGGGCTTGGGTAGTCCATAAGTCCATCCTTTAATTGTTTCTAGTCGAGGGTGTATCGAGATGGGGCATCGATATTCCATAGTAGACTAGCGTATACGCTTCATGACCCATTTGATGGGCGATGGATGATCCCGCATCCATTGGTGTTTGACATCAAAGATTGTATACGGGTGCTCAGTAGAGACTGGGTACACTGAACAGGACTCGCCGAGAACTCCTAGATGGTATTATACCTAACGTCAGATAGCAGTTCTCTGGTGACACTGGTACAGGTTAGTCTGTAGACCCGAGCTCATCAAAGAGTCTTGTGTGATTCCCACTGTGCTCTGATTTCCACCTTACCACGTTCAAGAGAGCATGCAAAATGGTGGTTTTTAGGTACAGTCCCGAGTCACATGGAGGCAATGAGCAATAGGAGGGGTTTCGTCTCTCCCGGTATTGCGGGTTGATGTTACGCTGTGCTCGATTGGCTATAACAGAAAGTCCCTGGCCAGGGCTGATATTGAGATTTACTGGTATGTGTTATCAGTAGTTTCTCAACCCGATGTGAGGCTCATAACGGGTCGAGAAACTACTGATAACACTTATCAGTACATCTCAGTATTAGCCCTGGCCAGGGACTTCTTGTTATAGCCAATCGAGCACAGCGCAACATCAACCCCCAATACCGGGAGAGACGAACCCCCTCCTATCGCTCATTGCCTCCATGTGACTCGGGAATGTACCCAAAAACCACCGTTTTGCACTCTCTCTTGAATGTGGTAAGGTGGAAATCAAAGCACAGTGGGAATCACACAAGATTCTATGACGATCTCGGGTCTACAGACTAACCTGTACCAGTGTCACCAGAGAACTGATATCTGACGTTAGGTATAATACCATCTAGGAGTTCTCGGCGAGTCCTGTTCAGTGTACCCAGTCTCCACTGAGCACCCGTATACAATCTTTGATGTTAAACACCAATGGATGTGGGATCATCCATCACCCATCAAATGGGTCAATAAGCGTATACGCTAGTCTACTCTGGAATATCGATGTCCCGTCTCGATACACCCACGACTAGGAACAATTAAAGGATGGACTTATGGACTACCCTGGCCCTACCAGTATGATCTCCATCATAGTCCTGGTAGTCAAGTTCACATCCTAAGGGCTTTATCAACATTTAACAGAGAGACAATACAAGTATACATGCTAAGATAAAGAGTAATAAAATGCATACTATCATGCCGAGCAAGAAAGTCCTCCATATATATGTCGAAGCATCCACTATAATATACAATCATGTACAATAATGGACTCTAGGGCATACATACAACTAACAATCTTCCACTTGCACTAAGGCCAGTTGTTGTAGTATCTCATACCCAACATCCCTTAAAGTCTCTCTAGGGAAAGGCCTTTGTGAGTGGATCCGCCGTGTTATTCTTCCTGTCAACTCTCCTGACCTCGATTTCCCGGAGATCCAGCATCTTCCTGATCAGGTGATACTGCCTAAGAATATGTCTGGATCACTGATGGGACCGGGGTTCCTAGGCCAAAGCCACAACTCCATTGTCACCACAATGGTAGGAACCAAGTTCATCTCATGAACATCTATACCCAAACGACCTCTTTGGTGTCATCGTTGGCAGCGATGTATTCACCCTTTATCGTTGAGTCTGCCACGGTATCTAGCTTGGAACTCTTCCAACATACGGTCCCTCCACTAAGGGTAAAGATAAAACCCGAGACTGTCTTACAGTCGACCTTATCAGTCTGGAAGCTCGAATCGGTAAAGGACTCCACTTGGAGTTCACCGTTACTATACACCAAGAACGTTTCTTTAGTCCTTCTCAAGTACTTAAGAATGTTCTTCACTGTTGTCCAGTGTTTCTCCCCAGGATGTAAGAGGCATCACCCAAATCCTTTATGGAGAAACATAGTGATAAGAAGAGCTTGAACGAGTGTAGCATAGGAACACCATTTCCTATCAAGAGTATGTCATCCACATACACAATACGAGGAAGACAACCTTACTCTTTACAACCTTCTTGTATATACAAGGTTCATCTACCTTTTTGATGAAGTCAAACTCTTTAACTGCCACATCAAAACAGATGTTCTAACTCCGCTATGCCTGCTTTAATCCGTAAATTGATTTAAGCAACTTGCACACCTTTCCACTGCTCCTACTGTCTATGAAGCCCTCTGGCAGTGTCATGCACACGCTCTCTTCAAAATCACCGTTAAGAAAAGCGGTCTTGACATCCAACTGCCAGATTTCGTAGTCATGCTATGCAGCAATGGAAAGTAGGATCCGGATGGACTTAAGCAGAGCCACTGGAGAAAAGGTTTCATCAAAATCCACACCTAGTCATTGACGAAAACCTTTTGCTACAAGTCTAGGTTTGAAAGTCTCAACTTTTCCATCTACTCCAAGAATCTTGTCAAGATCCACTTGCTCCTAATGGATTTTATCCCTTCAGGAGCAACTTTCAAAGTCTATACTTTGTTAGTGTATATGGATTCCATCTCAGATCGCATTGCATCCAGTCATTTCACAGAGTCCCCACTCGTGATTGCCTTCTCGAAACTAGTTGGGTCATCATCTTCCATGATGCAATCCTCGCTCCCACTGTCATTGAGAAAACCATAGTATCTCTTAGGCGGATGAGGAACCCTACTAGATCAGCGGAGAGACTGAGGTTCGCATCGGCATGACTTATCAAGTTCTTGGTGTCTGACGTTTACCACCCCCAAACTAGATATGCAACATATCAGCCGAAGAGAACGGACTGTACGGTAGTGTTATTTATTAGATTCATAGGAGTATGAGCAGGCTTGCTTGTTGATCTTCTGATCGCTCAATACCCGGGTAGCCGTTACGTCCAGCTAGTACCGCTGATGGCTTGTGGGTAACTGATATGACCATTACCTACTGCCGGCGTATTGACGAGTCTTTAGAGTCCTACACAGAGATTTCCTGGCTTAAGCAAAACGAGTAGGGCACATATATGATATGTGCGGGACCGAGATTAATACGTGCATATGATACCATATTCCTATCTTGCGATATGTGATATCGGTCGGTTATATATGATATAGCCGGGTTATTGAATCAAGTGTTGATTCGATAAGTTGATATATATGATATTAGTCGGTTGTATGCGATACCTCTGGGTTATTAAATCTAGTGTTGATTTAATAATTTTATATATAATTATATATTTGATATATTAATATATATTAATGTGACGTTCTGAAAATTCGTTTAGGTTAATTGTCCAATAATTAGTAATACAACTCGTGTTTTCTGTAAAACTTAGTTATAATTATTTTTCCACATAGACTTAAATATACCTATTTTAACTATGTAATTGCTAGTATTGGTATTTAATTAGTCGCTTATTAATTGCTAGTTTACCTAATTATTTTCCTTAATTATTTATTTTTAAATATTATTTTAAGCTTTCACTTACACACTAAATTAGTGATAATTACAAATTAGGATGGGTTAATTATATATTAGTGCACCATGACAACTTAACACTTAATTTGTAACATATTGTTTTCTTCTAAATGTTCTCAAGGGTTCTAGATATTTCTAAGATAAAAACTAGAAAATAAAATAAATAATAAAATGAGAAAAGAAAGATAAGATGTATGATATGTGTGTGGGGGGTATGGTCACCTCTCTCTCTCTCACCCCCACTCTCTCTCCCCCTCTCATTTTCGGCCTTGTTTGGCAGCAGCCTCCTCCTCTCTCCATTCTTCTTCTTCGCTTGATTAAAACCCCACAAAACTCACTCAAAAATCCACAAATCCAACACTAATTTCTAGCTAAATCTTCACTAAAATTCCTTGATCAAATCTAAGCTTGGATCTTTAAGCAAGTTAGCATTTTCGGTGGCCAAAGTTAGCATGTTGATCTTTCCAAAATCTTTGTGGTATAAAACTTAATCCAAATCCTAGTTTGTTTTGTTAATGTTTACTTTAATAGAAATTTAATTAGGTGTTAATATGGTTTTAATTACAAGTTTTGATTTTAAAGAGAAGGTTTTGGGTTTAAATTAAGGTTTTTATCACTTAATTAAGTTAGTTTAGTGTAGTTTAACATCTAATGGTTTATCAAATATAATCTAGTGGTTAAACTTGCTAATCTTTAGTTTTAAATTGTCTAAATTAGGTGTTTATGCAAATTAATTTTATGTTTAGTGTGTAAAAGGTGAAATTAAAATTGGTAAATATTTGTGTGGCTCAATTAATACATTTAAGTGTAATTTGTGGCCACTAGGTTTGCTAAAACATCTAGTTTTGCACTAAAATGGTTAATTGTTGCTTACTAGGTTTTTAGAATAAAAAGGGTTTTAATTGAGTTGAAGTTGTGATGATCTACAACCTATTTCATATAATATTTAGTGTGATGTGAATGCGTGATTGGTACGATTGGGTTCTAGGATTGGTGGTTGCTACGCATAGCGACCCTTAGTTGTGGTTCGTGGCGATGTCGCGCGCGTTTTGTGTACCAAGTGCATGCATGTCTAGTTAGTGCGCGTTAATTACCTTGTATCATGTTGACTTCATGTTTATCTAAATATCCATCCTTTTATTTACTTTTGTATGATTCTAGGATTGGTTGCAGAGATGTCGGACGCGGCAAGAAAAGGAAAGGCCGTGATTGGATTAGTTTAGCCGAGGCGTCCCGGTGAGTGGATGTACACATCCATGGAGGGATCGTCTGGACGGCGCAAGGCGCCTGATAGTTAGGATTTTTAGTAGTTCTTGTATCTATATGCGTAGCCTCAAAGAATTCATAGCATGGCATTGCATCTTCTTACACATGATGTTATTACTTAGGACACTTGCACCATTACCATTGGTTCATGCCGCACGTGCACTATTTATGCGAACACACACGCCATTGGAAATTGCTATGTCACGAACACTATAGAACTTGCTTAAATCAGTATGTGAGTATTTGCATCATATATGATATGTAAACTTGTAGTTGTATATTCATTTCATCAGGATGGATACGTAGGATTTCAAGTCATATATATACCTCATTGCATCATCATTCATACATGGTTTTCTAGTCATACATCACATGGCATATTATTGATATCATAGACATTCATCATTACCGACATGTTCATATATTGTGATTCTTTTTGGAGATTTCAGTGTTTATGATATTTATGGATTTTGGGAAAAACCGCAAGAATTTTATGAACCTATTATCATTTTAAAAATTCAAGTTGCGGTTTTCTCGTGATATGATGAATATGGAGCCCACCATGAGTTTTCCTGATCTGAGTTGGTTTTCGAGACCCGATTTGAGGAGTTGGATGAACCGTCTCGGGTACATGGTGGACCCGGTGAGGTACCTCAGGGCGAGAAGCTCGAGTTGTAGATGATGAGCCTGGCAAGGGAGCACGACCTACCAGTTATGATTATTGGATCAGCGGTTATCCGGAGGATACTGACCGGAGTCGTGGGATGTGACAGATTGAGAGCCGATCTGAGAGACGGCTATTGAGATATTGAGATATTGAGGTATTGAGATATTGAGATATTGAGATACATATATTGTGTCGATGCTTGAAACGGATTTTCTGTCGATTTCATTGATGATACTCCAGCTATATTATACAAAGGTTTTACTGAGATATGGATATGGATTTTCTCATACCAGATATATCCGGATTTCGTGTTGATTTTTCATTCACGTCGCATTCATACTAGTGCATCGCATCTTAATTTTATATGTAAGGTTGTGACGTATTTGCATGCATGCTTACGATAGCTTTAGTAGATGTTACATACTACTCACGAGTTGGCAACTCACCCCCCGTTGTGCCACAGTATCTTGCAGGTCCGACCCGTCAGCATAGTAGCGGCGGCCGTATTTCCACTTCTACTTCCTTTGCATCGACTTTCGGCTTGCTTGTAGGTGGGTAGTGAGGATATTCTTTGTTCCCACCATGTATATTATTTTGTATCTAGTATATTCCATCTACCCTTGTATATTGGACTAGACAGTGAGACAATGAGACTTGTATTTTTGGTATCTGGTGTCGAGCTTGTGTGAGCCGACTTATATTTGGTTTCCGTTTTCTTGCTTTAAATGTTGGTTTCATTCTTGGATGATATATCTTACATGTGGTTATGATTCCGTCGTTCGGCGAAGAGCTAGCTCCCGCTTGGGGATGCTTCTGTTCATTACTTATATATATTCATGTTTGTACCAGTTTGGTGCCAGTATTTACAAAGGAAACTCTGCTAAAATTTTTATAAAAACTTGAGCTTATTATAAAGACTTTCAGAGTGATTTTCTATGTTAACTTAACTTTTAAACAAGTTTTCCTTCACTCTATTTTCTTTAAATGGTTTAGATTTCTGGGCTTTGGCTTACTTAGATTACGTTACGCCTCTAGACATTGCGTAATTTAAGTGCCAGTCACGTTCTACATTTTCGGGTCGTGACAATTAATTAATATTAGCTCACTTAAGAATTTCTTTTCTCATTGTACATTTAATATATATGTGATATATATTAATGTATTATTTCTTTGTGTCATGCTTGGTGATACATTATACATGGGTGTATGAGACTCATACCATACCATAGATAATTGGGATGATTAATTATTTAAAGTATAAACAAAATTAGGTGGAAATGGCATGGTTTGTGAAGCTTGGAGAAGCTTGTGGAAACCATTGACTTAGTCCTCTAATTTTGTCTTACTTTAGATATTTATTAACTCAACCATTATCTTTAGCCATGGTTAAGTCTCTACAATGATAATATATGATATTATCTCACCCATGGTTGCCACTTCACTCTCATTCTATTCTAGATTTCATCTTCTTCTTCATCTCCATTGAGCTCTCTAGGTTTTCTTGAGGTGAAGAAAAAGATTGAGAAAAATAATTCTAAAGTACGCAAAATTCCTACTTCATCAATCTAGACTAGACTAGCCATTTAGTATAGGTTGTTTGCTTCCCTAATTTTCAATTAGTGAAGAGTTAGCTTGAGTTGGTGATTCCTTGACGTAGATCATCTTCGGCCTCGAAGTTCTTCAAGCAAGCTTGTTCCTTTCTCCCAGTGGAGCCTAACGAGAGTCCCGAAGACCACTGCTTGGAGCGAAGGGACTACTACACGGAGCTTTCGAAGTGAAGGACCGGTCTACAAAGGTTGTATTTCTTGTTCACTTAGAGTAAAGATGTTTACTTGTTTAGTTAAACCCTAATTCTCTAGTTAGATCCTTGGTTCGGGTTGCTTTGCACTCTAGATTTTTTAAAATTGCATACCAGATGCCTAATAAAACCTAGTGAGAGTGCTAAGGAACCCAGCAATGGGTTGTCCGGCCTATGTTAAAAAGAAAAATCTGGACAAGCTCAAGGCAAGGTGGAACCGGAGGATTCAATAGTCCCGGACGAACCTCAGCCACTTCGCAGATCTAGTAGGGTTCCTTATCCACCGGAGAGATACTATGGTTTTCTCATAAAAGGTGGGAGCGAAGATTGCATCATAGAAGATGATGACCCAACTAGTTTCGAGCAGGCCATCATAAGTGGATACTCTATGAAATGGATGGATGCTATGCGATCTGAGATGGAATCCATGTATACCAACAAATTATAGACTTTGGAAGTTGCTCCTGAAGGGGTAAAACCCATCGGGAGCAAGTGGATCTTGAGAAGATAACTGGTGTAGATGGAAAAGTTGAGACTTTCAAAGATAGACTTATAACAAAAAGTTTTCGTCAATGAATAGGTGTCCACTATGATGAAACCTTTTCTTCAGTGGCTATGCTTAAGTCCATCAGGATCCTACTTGCCGTTGCTGCATATCATGACTACGAAATCTGGCAGTTACACGTCAAGACCGCTTTTCTAAATGGTGATTTAGAAGAGAGCGTGTACATGACACAGCCAGAGGGCTTCGTAGACAGTGGTAGTAGCGGAAGCGTGTGCAAGCTGCTTAAATCCATCTACGGATTAAACAAGGTATCGCAGAGCTGGAACATCTATTTTGATGAAGCTATCAAAGAGTTTGACTTCATCAAAAATGAAGTTGAACCATGTATATATAAGAAGGTAGTAGAGAGTAAGGTTGTCTTCCTCGTATTGTACGTAGATGATATACTCTTGATAGGAAACGATATTCATATGCTACACTCGGTCAGGCTCTTCTTATCACACAAGTTCTCCATGAAAGATCTAAGTGATGCCTCCTACATCCTGGGGATTAAGATCTATAGAGATAGATCTAAACGGATGTTGGGATTATCCCAATCTAGACCGGATGTAGCTTACTTACTAGGTGTAGTGAGTAGGTATCAAACAGATCCTCGGGAGAAATACTGGACAGCTGTGAAGAACATTCTTAAGTACTTGAGATGGACTAAAGAGATGTTCTTGGTGTATGGTAACGGTGAACACCAGGTGGAGTCTTTTACCGATTCGATCTTCCAGAGTGATAAGGACGACAGTAAGTTGGTCTCGGGTTTTTTCTTTACCCTCTATGGAGGGATGGTATGTTGGAAGAGTTCCAAACTAGATACCGGAGCAGACTCGACGATGGAGGCTAAATACATCGCTACCAACGATGCTGCCAAAGAGGCTGTCTGGATGAACAAGTTCATAGCTGAACTTGGTGTGGTTCCTTCCAATGAGCATCCAATACCTGTGTATTGTGATAACAATAGAGCTGTGGCTTTGGCCTAGGAACCCTGGTCCCATCAGCGATCCAGACATATTCTTAGGCGGTATCACCTGATCAGGGAGATAGTAGTTCTCCAGGAGATCAAGTTCAGGAGAGTTGACACATAGGATAACACAGCGGATCCACTCACAAAGGCCCTCCCCCAGATACTAATCGAGAGACTTTTTGGGATGTTTGGTATGAGATACTACAACAGCTGGCCTTGGTGCAAGTGGGAGATTGTTAGTGATATGTATGCCCTATAGGCCATTATTGTATGATATAGTGGATGCTTGGACATATATATGGAGGACTTTCTTGCTCGACATGATAGTATGCTATCTGGTTTTCTTTATCTTAACATGTTCACTGGTATTATTATATCGTCTCTCATATAAATATTGATAAAGCCCTTAGGATATTGGCTTGATTACCAGGACTATGATGCAGATTATACTACTGGGACCTGGGTAATCTACAAGCACATCCTTCAACTGTTCCTAGTCGAGGGAATATCGAGACAGGGCATCGATATTCCATAGTACACTAGCGTGTACGTTTCTTGACCCTATATAGGGCGATGGTTAATCCCATATCCATTGGTGTTTGACATCAAAGATTGTATACAGGTTCTCATTAGAGAATGGGTACACCGAACAGGATTCGCCGAGAACTCCTAGATGGTACTATACCTATCGTCAGATAGCAGTTCTCTGGTGACACTGGTACAGGTTATTCTGTAGACCCGAGATCGTCATAGTGTCGTGTGTGGTTCCCACTGTGCTTTGATTTCCTCCCTACCACAGCTCAAAGGAGTCATGCAAACAGGTGGATTTTGGATACAATCCCGAGTCATATGGAGGCAATGAGCGATAGGAGGGGTTTCGTCTCTCCTGGTATTGGTAGTTGATGTTGCGCTATGCTCGATTGGCTATAATAGTAAGTACCTGGCCAGGGCCGTTGATGAGATTTACTGGTAAATGTTATCAGTAGTTTCTCGAACCGTTATAAGCCATACATCGACATGACTTATCAAGTTATTGGGGTCTGACGATTCCACCCCCAGACTCGATATGCCACATATCAGACGAAGATACCAGACTGTACGGTAAGTGTTGCCTATCGGCTTCATGAGAGTTTGGACAAGCTTGCTTGTTGATCTTCTAATCGCTCAAAACCTGGGTAGCATTTACGTCCAGCTACTACCGCTGACGGCTTGTCAGTGACTGATGTGATCATCACCTACTGCTGGTGTATTGATGAGTCTTTAGAATCGCACATAGAAGTTTCCTGGTTCAAGCGAACGAAGTAGGGCATATATGATGATATGTGCGGGGGGCCTAATTAAATTCGAGTATGAGATATCGTATTGTAATCTGGTGACTTTTTGTTATCAATTAGGTTATATGTGATATAACCGGATTATTGAATCATGTGTTTATTTGATAATGTGATATACAGATAAATGATATTAGTTGGTTATATGTGATATGACCGGAGTATTAAATCAAGTGTTGATTTAATAATATGATATATATTTATATTTGATATAATTGTATATTTGATATTAGTCGGTCATATGTGATATGTGATATGACCGGATTATTAAATCAAGTGAAGAGGTAGCTTGGATTGGCGGACTTCGGGTGGATCATCTTCGGCACGAAGGTCATCGGAGCAAGTTCGTTCAACCTTCAAGTGGAGCCTAGTGGAGTCGCGTGGACTACGACCCGGAGCTTTAGAAGAGAAGGGCACGGTCTACAAAGGTTGTAGCCATCCATCTCTTAGTTAAGTTTGTGACATATTAGTTAAACCTTAGTCATATAGTTTAAGATATTGGTTAGTGTAGATTGGCAGCCCTAAAAATTTAAAAACGGCATGATTGATGCTAGTAAAACCCAGTGGTGGTGCTAACGTACACTTTCACTATGGATTTGGCCAAGGAACCCCGGTCCCATCAGCGATCCAGACATATTCTTAGGCGGTATCACCTAATCCGGGAGATAATAGATCGCCGGGAGATCGAGGTCAGGAGAGTTGATACGAAGGACAACATAGAGGATCAACTTACGAAGGCCCTCCCCCAGACGCGGTTTGAGAGACTTTTTGGAATGTTGGGTATGCGATACTACAAAACTAGCCTTAGTGCAAGTGAGAGATTGTTAGTGATATGTATGCCCTAGAAGCCATTATTGTATATTATAGTGGATGCTTGGACATATATATAGAGAGGACTTTCTTGCTCGACATGATACTATGCTATCTGGCTGCTCTTTATCTTAACATGTACAATTGTATTGTTATACTGTCTCTCTGATACATGTTGATAAAGCCCTTAGGATGTTAGCTTGACTACCAGGACTACGATGCAGATCATACTAGTAGGGCTTGTGTAGTCTACAAGCACATCCTTTAAACAGTTTCTAGTCGAGGGAGTATCGAGACAGGGCATCGATATTCCAGAGAAGACTAGTGTGTACGTTTCTTGACCCCGTATAGGGCAATGGTTGATCCCTTAACCATTGGTGTTTGACATCAAAGATTGTGCACAGGTGCTCATTAGAGAATGGGTACACCGAACAGGACTCGCTGAGAACTCCTGATGGTACCATACCTATCGTCAGATAGCAGTTCTCTGGTGACACTTGTACAAGTTAGTCTGTAGACCCGAGATCGTCATAGAGTCTTGTGTGCTTCCCACTGTGCTTTGATTTCCTCCCTACCACGGTGTTGGATATGTATGCCCTAGAGGCCATTATTGTATAGTACTGGTTTGTATAATACATTTTGGAGGCTTGGGATATATATACGGGTTTACGACAGTCTTGCTCGATATAGTAGTATGCTACTTGGTTTGTTTCTATCTTAATATATGTATATGTTTCTTTTAACATATCGCTAATACATATTGATGGAGCCCTTAGGATCTTTGCTTGACTACCGGCGTTGTGATGGCGATCACACTAGTGGGGGCTGGGTAGTCTATAAGCACATCCTTATTTTGGTCCCTAGTCGTAGGATTATCGAGACAGGGCATCGATACTCCAGAGTAGACTGGTGCATACGCTTCTCATCCCAGCAGGGGAGATGGTCTATCCCACAGCCATCAGTACGTCGTACTGGAGATAGTATGCAGGTGCTCGTTAGGTTACGAGTACACTGGACAGGACTCGTCGGGAACTGTTGGTTGGTATTATACCTATCGTCAGTTAACAGTTCCCAGGTGACATGAGTACAGCTTAGTCCGTTGACTTGACACTGTCACTTCGTCTCGAGTGTGTTCCCACTGTTCTTAGATTACTACCCTACCACGGCTCTATTGAGTCGTGCAAACAGGTAGTAGTTGGGTGCAGTCCCGAAGCACTTGGAGGCAGTGACGGTTAGACAGGATTCGTCTCTCCCGGTATTGGGAGTTGATATCGTGCTGTGTCTAGGAGAGCCATTACACATAGTCGTCCTTGGCCAGGGCAAGCGAGAATTACTGGTCGTGTTTCCAGTAGTTTCTCAGGGTGTTCTGGGCTACACACCGACACGACTTGTACCGCTATTAGGGGACTGATGTTTACCGCCCCTAGGCCCGCCATGCGATACTCTCAGACGAACAGACCGGACTGTATGGAGATTGTCACATTCAGGCTTAGTAGGAGTTCGGATGGGTTCACCTCATCAGCCTTCTTATCGGCATCTACCTGGGGACCGTTAAGTACAGCTAGTACCGCTTGCGGCCTGTGGTTAAACCCACTGCCAGCGTAGTGTCGAGCCTTTAGAGTCCCACACAGAGGGTTATTCGCCTTTGGGCAAAACATAGTAGAGGTCGCATTGTTTTGCAACGGGGTTCGTTCACATCCGCGAACTTGTGCACGTTTAGTGTCCGGGCAGTTATTACTAGTGGGCTTTGATTTAAGCCAGATCCTAGTATTTGTTTTGGGATTGGTTTTGTCTCATTGTATTCGTGTTCCTCGGAACACGGATGTGGGTGTGTATGCACAGTTGATAGAGGCAGAGGCAGAGGATTCTCATTAGGGTTGTTGACCGTTGACTTTTTCCAAACCCTAATGAAAATGAGAAATATGATTAATGATATTAATTAAAGATAATTGTGCTATGGTTGGGTTGACCATTTGACTTATGTTGACATTTTGACTTTGGTTGACCGGTTGACTTATGTTGACAATTTGACCATCATCATTTCACATGGAAGATGCTTCTTGATTCTTGCCAAATTCATTTAATGTGAAATGATAATGGTCATTTCAAATGAACCATCACAATTTCTTTTTAATTATTATTATTAATTCATTATTCTCTCATATGAGAGTATGGTTGCAAAATGTAGCTCATTCTCTCTTGCTCTTTCTCTCTCATGTTTTGAGCTCTCCCTCTTCCTCTCAAAGCTTTAATCTTTTCATGTGTTGAAAATCAAAAGCACTTGAGAAAAAACCATCAAAACATCTCTCTACTCTTTCTAGAGTTCTTTGTCTAGCAAACCAAGCACTCTAGTTACCTCTTGGTTGAGGTAGGAGCTCAAGTTTGAGGCCCTCGAATAGATCTATCTTCGGCAAAGAGAAAACGACGAGGAGCCGTCTACACCACTACAAGGAGAAAGCAAGAAGGAGAACCACAACAAGAAGAGAAGGAGTTCAAGATCTAGGTATAACCATTCTACATAGTAGCTAGAACTTGTAGTTTATGTGTTAGTTTTTGTTTAGCAAAGATCCATCATGGATGGTCCATGTCACTTTGTGAGAAAAATTTGATTTTTACCTATTCCGCCTCCCCGAAAGAACCGGGGAGGGTAACGTGGACCTAACACACGGCTCAAAGGAGTCGTGCAAATAGGTGGATTTTGCGTACAGTCCCGAATCATATGGAGGCAACGAGCGATAGGAGGGGTTGCGTCTCTCCCGATATAAGGAGTTGATATTGCACTATGCTCGATTGGCTATAACAGAAAGTCCCTGGCCAGGGCTAATGAGATTTACTGGTAAGTGTTATCAGTAGTTTCTCGAACAGTTATAGGCTACACATCGGCATGACTTATCAAGTTACTGGGGACTGACGATTCCACCCCTAGACTTGATATGCGATATATTAGACGAAGAGACCAGACTATACGGTAAGTGTTGCTTATAGGCATTGCGGGAGTTTGGACAAGCTTGCTTGTTGATCTTCTATTCGCTTAATACCTGGATAGCCGTTACGTCCAGCTAGTACCGCTGACGGCTTGTGGCTAACTAATGTGATCATTACCTACTGCTCGCATATTAACGAGTCTTTAAAGTCCCTTACAGAAGTTTTCTAGCTCAAGCGAAATGAAGTAGGGAACATATGATGAAATGTGTGGGAGCTTGATTAAATACGAGTATGTGATACCGTATTCTAATCTCGCGATATTTGATATCGGTTAGGTTATATGTGATATAACCGCATTGTTGAATCAAGTGTTGATTCAATGATATGTTATATGTGAAAGTGTTTGTTGGCACCACCACTGGGTTTTACTAGCATCAAGCATGCCATTTTAAAATTTTTGGGGTGCTAATCAACACTAAACAAGATCTTAAACTAGATGATTAGGGTTTAACTATGATATCACAAAAACATTATAAAGAAAAGGAGGCTACAACCTTTGTAGACAATGTCCTTCTCTTCTAAAGCTCCGGGTTGCAGTCTCTACGACTCCACTAGGCTCCACTTGAAGGTTGAACGAACTTGCTTCAATGACCTTTGTGCCGAAGATGATCCACCCGAAGTCCGCTAATCCAAGTTAGCTCTTCACAAAACTCTTTAGTGAAGGAAACACACCACACTCAAGTGCTAATTATTTGTAGGATGGTGAAGTAGGGATTTTGTTTGCTCACTAGGGTTCTCACAAGCTCAGGGTTCACAACTCATGTGAGGGATTGAGCTTGGAGGTGGAGGTGAAGAAGATGGAGAGAGCTAGAGAGTCAGGAGCTCAAGTGAGGAAAATTCAAGTGAAGAATGAAGTGTAGAATGGCTCTTCTTTAGCTCACCCATTATTGAAGCATACAATTTTCAACAATTAAAAATTGTAGCAATACTTCAATAATGCAAGCAAATGAATATAAAAAAAAAGCCATGCTTTGCTCCATACTACAAAAAGTCTCCTCATTTTCCACCTCATTTTTTCTATTTTCCAAGAATAGAAAAATCCATGTCATGTTTCATATAAAATATATATATATATATATATATATATATCTCACATATATATTAATATATATATATCACATATATATTAATATATATATATATATATATATCACAAAGATAAGCATATAATTAGTGAGCAATAATAATAGTCAACATACAATTATATCAAATATAAATATATATCATATTATTAAATCAACACTTGATTTAATAATCCGGTTATATGACTAATATAATTTATCTGTATATCACATTATCAAATCAATACTTGATTCAATAATCTAGTTATATCACATATAACCTAACTGATAACAAATAACCGCCGGATTAGAATACGGTATCACATACTCGTATTTAATCAGGCCCCTGCACATATCAGCATATGTGCCCTATATCGTTTTGCTTGAACCAGGAAACTTCTGTGCGGGACTTTAAAGACTCGTCAATACGCCAGCAGTAGGCAATGATCGCATCAGTTACCCACAAGCCGTCAGCGGTACTAGCTGGACGTAACGGCTACCCAGGTATTGAGCGAATAGAAGATCAACAAGTAAGCTTGTCCAAACTCCAATGATGCCTATAGGTAACACATACCGTACAGTCCGGTCTCTTCATCTGATATATCGCACATCGAGTCTTGGGGTGGAATCTTTAGACCCCAATAATTTGATAAGTCATGCCGATATAAGACCTATAACGGTACAGGAAACTACTGATAACACTTACTAGTAAATCTCATCAACAACCCTGGCCAGGGACTTCCTGTTATAGCCAATCGAGCATAGCACAACATCAACTCCCTATACCAGGAGAGACGAAACCCCTCCTATCGCTCATTACCTCCATGTGACTCGGGACTATACCCAAAGTCCACATGTTTGCACGACTCCTTTGAGCTATGGTAGTGTGGAAATCAAAGCACAGTAGGAACCACACAAGATTCTATGACGATCTCGGGTCTACAGACTAATTTTTACCAGTGTCACCAGAGAACTACTATCTGACGATAGGTATAGTACAATCTAGGAGTTCTTGGCGAGTCCTGTTCGGTGTACCCATTCTCTGATGAGCACCTGTGTACAATCTTTGATATCAAACACCAATGGATATGGGATCAACCATCGCCCTATACAGGGTCAAGAAACGTACACACTAGTCTACTCTGGAATATCGATGCCCTGTCTCGATATTCCCTCGACTAGGAACAATTGAAGGATGTGCTTGTGGACTACCCAGGTCCCAGTAGTATGATCTGCATCATAGTCCTGGTAGTCAAGCCAACATCCTAAAGGCTTTATCAACATGTATCAAAGAGACAGTATAATAATACAAGTGTACATGTTAAGATAAAGAGCAACCAGATAGAATACTATCATATCGAGCAAGAAAGTCCTCTATATATATGTCCAAGCATCCACTATAATATACATCAATGTACAATAATGGCCTCTAGGGCATACATATCTCTAACAATCTCCCACTTGCACTAAGGCCATGTTAGTTATATGTATGCCCTAGAGGCCATTACTGTACATGAGATGTATATTGTAGTGGATGCTTGGACATATATAGGGAGGACTTTCTTGCTCGACATTATAGTATGCTATCTGGTTACTCTTTATCTTAACATGTACACTGATTGTCTCTCTGTTACATGTTACTAAAGCCCTTAGGATGTGTACTTGACTACCTAGATTATGATGCGGATCATACTAGTGGGACAACGGTAGTCTGAGAGTACATCCTTTAATGTCCCTAGTCGTGGATGTATCGAGACGGGGCATCGATATTCCAGAGTAGACTAGCGTGTAGCTTCTCGACCCATGTAGATGGGCGATGGATGATCCTCTATCCATTGTTGTTTGACATCAGAGATGGTATACGGGTGCTCAGGGGAGACTGGGTACACTGGACGGACTCGTTGAGAACTCCCAGATGGAATTATACATCACGTCAGATGGCAGTTCTCCGGTGACACTAGTACAGGTTAGTCTGTCGTTCTGAGATCGTCATAGAGTCTTGTGTGATTCCCACCGTGCTTTGATTTCCTCCTTACCACGTTCATGAGAACGTGCAAAGCGGTGGTTTTTAGGTACAGTCCCGAGTCACATGGAGGCAATGAGTGATAGGAGGGGATTCGTCTCTCCCGGTATTAGGGGTTGATGTTGCGCTGTGCTCGATTGGCTATAACTGGAAGTCCCTGGCAAGGGCTGCTTCAAAGATATACTGGTAAGTGTTATCAGTAGTTTCTCAACCCGTTATGAGGCTCATATCGGCCCGACTTATCAAGTTTCTGGGTCTGACGTTTACCCCCCCTAGACGAGATATGCGACATATCGGACAAAGAGACTGGACTGTACGGTATTGTTATTGATTGGATTCGCAGGAGTATGAGCAGGCTTGCTTGTTGATCTTTTGATCGCTCAATACCCAAGTGGCCGTTACGTTTAGCAGACCGCTTGCGGCTTGTGGGTGTTTGATGTGATCATCACCTACTGCCGGCGTATTGACGAGTCTTTAGAGTCCTACACAGAGATTTCCTGGTTCATGCGAAACGGAGTAGGAGCACATATGTGATATGTGCGGGACCGAGATTGATGCGCGTATGTGATACCGCATTCTATTCTCGTGATTAGTGACATCGATCGGTTACATTTGATATAGCCGGATTATCGGATCAAGTGTTGATTCGATAAGTTGTTGCATCTGATATTAGTCGGTTATATATGATATAGCCGGATTATTAAATCAAGTGTTGATTTAATAATTTAATGTATAATTGTATATTAGATATACTAGATTACATTTACTAATATTAGCTCGCTTATGATTTCTTTTCTCACATGTGTGCATTAGTGTATATGTGATATATATTAATGTACAACTTTTGTGTCATGGTTATTGATACACACTACATGGGTGTATGAGACTTACACCATACTAATTATAATATAAGGTTTAAATATTTAAAGTAAATCCAAATTAATGGTTAATTGGTCACATGCATGAAGCTTTGAGAAGCTTGTGGATGCATTGACTTGGTCCACTAATTTTGTTTTAGTAAAGATTTTTATTAACCTAACCATTATAATTTAGCCATGGTTTATTCTCTACATGGGTTAGTGTATGACACTAACTCACCCATGGTTGCTATTCTCACCTCATGAGTTCATTCTCTCCCCTCTTCACTTGAGCTTCTTCTTTCTCTTGAAAAAAGCTTACTAGCTTTTCTCAAGGTGAGAAAAAATTGTGAGAAAAATAAATCTAAAGAGAGCCCACTTCCTACTTCATCATCCTCTACTACTTGCCATTTAGTTTAGGGTGTTTGATTCACTAATTTCATAATTATTGAAGAGATAGCATGAGCTTGAGTCTCCTCGACGTAGATCATCTTCGGCCTCGAAGACTTCGAGCAAGCTTGTTCATTTCTCCGGGATAACCCATACTAGAGTTCGGGAGATCGATACTCGCAGCGAAGGGACTACTACATAGAGCTTTAGAAGTAAAGAACCGGTCTACAATGGTTGTATTCCTCATTCACTTAGAAGTCAAGTTGTTTACATCTTAGTATTACTCCTAAAACTCTAGTTAGATCCTAGGTTAGGGTTGTTTGGCACACTAAATTTTTAAATATAGCATATTTGATGCCTTGTGAAACCTTGTTATTGTGCCTAAAAACCCTACAGTGGTATCAGAGCCTTGCTAGAGCTTTAGGAGTTGTTTAGGCGAAATTAGAAGTTCGAACGATCTCCGAAAACCCGATATTGCCCACTTTCTGGAAATCATTCAAAAAGTTAGATTTTTCCATATTAAAAATATTCAGAAAATCATGCAGGTAATTCTATGGACACACCTGAAGAACGAAACTCTAACTCGTCTAACTGACCGCGGATCCGTGGCCAAAACCTGGCTTCGGATCCGCGGCGCCACTTGAGAGGCTTGGATCGGGCCCTTCAGCTGTTGGTCCGTAAGTACTGGGGCATGCTTCTGGGCATTAATTCTGCTTAAGTGTTGAGCTCTCTGGGAATTTTAGGAATTCGTTGATTCGATCGTAATATTTAACGTCGCCTAGTTTTCTGTGATTGTGATACAATATTTGGAATCCACTATAATTAGTTATGTGATAACTAGTTCGAATTTTGTAAATCTAGCGGTTTAGTTTCATTTGATCGGTTGCCACGGAATTTTGATGTTGATCAAAAGTCCGTCGCAATTACGTAGTGTACGCGGATACTCGCCGGGTAACCTTATTAGATAGCCACTCCTTATAGCCCCAACCAAGTGACTGTAGGAGAACCCCGTCGCCAAAAGCATCCGTTCGGATGCTCGCGGCAGCGGTGTTCCGCCTTAGTGCATTTCGTCGACGGCATCATGGGTGCGGCCGTCTAATAATGTTTCCGACGAGCATTCAATCATGTTATCGGGAATCTTGTTGAATTACCTGATAGAATATTGGAAGGTGTTTTCAATATCGAGACTAAAATGCGGGGTTTATAATTGTTAGGCATGTGATGTCTAAGGAATTTATTTGGTTAGGCATGAAACCCAAAGTTTATGATACATTGGGTTTATGATGTCTAAGATAGTTGCGGATTCCAACTGTTGTAGTTTTTCACTTTCTTTTCTGCAATCGTAAGTGTAATATGTGGAGTATCGCCGGTTTCGTTGCTATATGTCAACGACAATTAGGATACGCATATTTACTTACGTTGATGACATGTGATGTTATGTGTTGCTGTATATATTATATTGGATCGTCGTGTTTTGAATAGCCGGGGTTTTTTTTATGTGAGATAAGAGTTTTTATTTTCATTCATGTAAAATTCAATGTATGTAATATTCTTTTATTGGGGCATTTCCGGGTTGAGGAAGATGTCACCGTTGATGTATATTATTTACTTTTCCGCATTAGGATAGACCTAAGGAGGGGAGCACAAGTAACCGGGCTCTAGAGTCCAGTGGGAGACCTTCTCGAGGCGTCGAGACCGGGTCTCCTAACTCTAGAATTGGTAGGGTTGCTTGCTGCTCTCGTAGGGGTCTAAGGATGTGGGCATGGCTATTCATCACGACCGTGGAATCCGTGTTTTATACAGGCTTAATATAAAACCCGGAAATCCTAGTATATCCAATATTTCATATGTTGTTTTCTGCTGCGATATGTGTGATGTGATCATTTGATATGTTGAGATAAATACTGTATATAGTATATATGATATATTATATAGACGTTGGTTATGTTTTACACCCGCGCTAGCCCTGCCCCGCTCTGCCGTTAGTTACCTAATCTAACGGTGCATGACGGGACATCGAGGCGAATGCGGATGGCATAAGCGTACATTGTATTTATCTGTGATGCTTAGGTAACATAAAATGATGGGACTTCATTAATGAGATTAATGAAAGAAAATAAACCTAATGATGTTATGGAATCGAATTTTTAAAAACAGGTAGCTCTAGTTGTTGTTTTGCATAGTGGTATTCCTTGTAGAATATGCAGCACCTTATTCGATAAGGAAAGAGCCGAGATCCCTTCACCGGGAGTGACCTCTTTAGCAAAAGTTAGCAGATGCTACAACACTCGGTTTGTTTTTGATTGATTCTATAGTTCTTTCTTTGCATAGTGATATTTTTGAAATATCCTGCACCTTATTCGATAAGGAAAGAGCCGACGATCCCTTCACCGGGAGTGACCTCTTTAGCGAAACAAGCAAAAGCCTCAAAAACACTCCATTTTTAAATCATTTGATTCTACAACGATATCGAGTTCATTACGCAAGAGGTTTTCTTAAAAACCTGTCATAGCCCTCCGTCATTTCAGATAAGTATTTCATAGTATTCGTGCTGCGTTTGTTGGCCTTTGTCAAGACGTAGTGTGCGGTAGATATTTAATGCTTATCTTCTAGAGCATATGATGCGATTGAGTTAGGATAGTCGTGCGACCTTGTTGGCCTTTGTCAAGGGTCGTGCGGGTGGGTTTAATTCAATTATGAAATGACGGGTTGAACTTGACTAGCATCCTATGGTTTGTTGGCCTTTGTCAAGGTCATACGAGGTTAGGGGCAAAATTATCGAGAATTTCAAGTGTTGAAATTTGCAATGAGATTGCATACCTTCTATGAGATAGTTGGATCCCGATACCCACTGCGAGTAATTGTTACTCCTGGGAGAGTTTTACGCATTACAATTAGCCGATCAAGTAGGTGTCTAGAAAGGTGTCAACGGGGTTACGCTGCTGGGAAAATGAGGTTATTTTAATTAGGTCCGTGCGAAAGCACGGGTAACCTCCCTCAAAGTACCGGCACTGGCCTGGCTGAAAGATTGGCAAACTTGTATGGTGTAATTAATCCCAGCTAGTCTTTCCTTTTAGGGTTTGAAGGAAGATTTAATAAAAACCGTGGGAGCAATCCTAATTAGATAAAATAATAACCAATCTAATCTTGCAAGAGCATACGCTGATTGTTTTCTTCTCTCTCTCTCCTGGTAGCGACTATGTCACGCCGTAATCAAGATAATAATATGGATGTATTGACCGAACCCGCTTGTTATACTGAACTGGGGAACGTTGGTCCCTCTCTAACTTATAATTGTTATAAGACCGAGCAATAAATAGGGGATTACCAGGATTCCCGTGCCGCCCAAACGAAGAAAGTGCATGAAGATGCATCTTCTTCGGGTATGTTCATTACAGAGAACTGTTTCTTAGTGTCCTCTACGTCCTGGGTATGAGATACCGGATCAGGATCCCACATATGTAATCTGTTACATGGGCTACAGATAGGTAGAAAACTGAGAATGGGTGATAAAGTTTCAATTGTTGGAAACGGTGCAATTGTTGCTGCCAAGTTGTTGGCAGTTATCACCCTGTATTACCAAATACATTGATTTTGTACCAATGTTATTAGATACCGAACCTGATATACAACATCATATCAGTCTCTTTATTTAGTAAAGAAAGATATAATTTTGTATTGTTGGACAATGTTTTGAACATTTTCTATATCAAGAGTTGATCGGTTCAGGCACGTTATCTAAAAGCATAAACGTTCTAAATCAAACTACAGTTCTTAACGTACAGAACACACACAAGATGAAGAGTTCAGAAATGAACGAATCCTTTTTAAGGCATTGTAGACTAGGTCATATTAATGCGACCCGACTAGCTATGTTACATTAAGATGCATATTTAAATCATTTTGAATTTACATCTTGTGAAACTTGGCAGTCATGTCACAATGATAAAATGACCATAGCTCCGTTTACTGGAAACAGAGAATGAGTTGGTGAACTCTTGGGATTGCTACATGATGATGTATGAAAGTCCCCTGTCTATACATGCCAGGACCGGTTCTTTGTACTTCGTTACATTCACTGATGATCTCTCAAGATTCGGACATATGTTCCTGTTGAAACACAAGTCTGAAGCTTTTGAGAAATTCAAAGAATATAAGTCAGAAGTAGAGAACCAATACGGGTATAAGTATTATGCCCTATGATGAGATCAGGTCAGAGAATACTTGAGCACGGAGATCCTGGACTATTCTAAAGGAGAATTAGATTCTCTCTCAGCATTACTCCTCCGCATACACCACAGCACAACGGTGTATCGGGGTGGAGCAATCGCACCCTATTAGATATGGTGCACTCTATGATGAGTAGTACTGAGTTGCCTATTTCCTTTCGGGGTTATGCACTTGTGAAGCTGCATACCTATTGAATAGAATTCAAACCAAATCAGGTGCCTACCACTCCATATGAGATATGGTATGGGAAGAGCCCATGTCTTAAGTAAGTTAAGATTTGGGGTTGTCCGGCCTATGTCAAAAGCAAAATCCGGACAAACTCGAGGCAAGGTCAGTTCTGTGGAAGTTTATTGGATATCCCTGTTAGTTGTATGTATGCCCTAGAGGCCATTATTGTATATATGATGTATATTATATTGGATGCTTGGACATATATAGAGAGGACTTTCTTGCTCGACATGATAGTATGCTATCTGGTCGCTCTTTATCTTAACATGTATACTTGTCTCTTGATACTGTCTTATGGTTACATGTTGGTAAAGCCCTTAGGATGTGTACTTGACTACGAGGATTTTGATGCAGATCATACTAGTGGGGCTTTGGTAGTCTATAGGTTCATCCTTTAATGTTCCTAGTCATGGGTGTATCGAGACAGGGCATCGATATACCAGAGTAGACTAGCGTATACGCTTCTCAACCTATGAGATGGGCGATGGATGATCCAATATCCATTGGTGTTTGACATCAGAGATGGTATACGGGTGCTCAGTGGAGACTTAGTACACTGGACGGACTCGCCGAGAATTCCTAAATGGTATTATACATCACGTCAGATAGTGTAACACTTTAGGATGTGATTAGTGGCTAATTATACTCTAAAGTATGGTTTTTAATAAAAAGTTTACCAAATCGATTTTCAAATATTTTATCAAAATTAATGAATATTTTATTAGAATTTTCCTAGGCTTGCACACACTTGTGCATGTAAACTAGGGTTAAAACCATGTTTAACAACCATGGTAGACTAACCCTTTCTTATTAAGCTAAATTGTTTTTTATTAAGGGTATTTTTTTAAATGGAAAATGATTTGAATGGGGGTTGACTTGGAGGGAGAAAGAGAGAGAGAGAGAATGGGCATGATGGGCATCATGGCATGAGCCCATGCTTGCATTAAATGAGAGAGAGAGAGGGAGAGAGAGGGGTTGACTCTCATATCACCCATTAGTTTGTTTTTTCCCTCACTCATTTTTCTCATTCTCTCACTCACACACACACAACACAGCAGTTTCAGCAGCAGCAGCTCCAGCAGCAACAGCAACAAACAACAACAACAACAACAAGCAGCAGCAGCAACACAAGCAGCAACAGCATCAGCAGCATCAGGCAGCAGCAGCTCTTCTCCTTTGTCTTCTACTCCCTCTCCTTGCATCCTAGGATCTAGTGGGGGTATAATCTCTAAACTCAACTTCCTTTTTGCTAAACTTATAGTTTAGTTAGCTTAATATTTCGTTTAAGTAGTGTTTAGGGATAACTTTGTGTTTTGAGGGGGAGTTTTGGGTAAAATGGGATTATTATGGTTTAATTAACTTGATTAGGTGTTATATGTGCTGTGGAAGCCTAGTTGTATCACTGTATTTTACTAAAACACCTTCAAAATTCAAATTTGAGTTTTAATACGGTTTTTAACAAGTTTTTTGATACGAGTGACCAGCTATGTCTATGAACATGTTCTTGCGTGGCAAACACATACAGAATAGTGTACAGGGTAGCTAGGGTGTTGGGTTGAAGTTCGAGCCCGTTCCACCATCAAAAATCCGGCGACCACCCTTATTTTTCCGGCGTCGCCGGCCCCCTATTGATTTGGGTGTTGTTGCTGATATGAGTGGTATCTGTAGGATTTTATCTGTTGGTGAAATTTGGGATTATAATTTTAGTAAGAAAACTTATACACTAGGCTAGAAATTGTGCTAGGATCATAGTGTAGGAACCTGAGCCCATTCCACCGGTTTTGGGCCGGTATGACCCCCCATTGTCGCCGGCCAAATTTTGAGAAAATGTGTTGGATTTTGGTGGGTAGCTGTCTATAGGTATTATGAAGGGTTTGGTCATGTTTGATTTTCTTGTTTTTGCTCCAGATTAAATCTAGGACCGTTTACCTATTTTTAGCGTAGCGGGACTTGCGCGACACGTAAGATGCGTGTTGAGTTGGTTTGCTGTGTGTCACAGCGTGTCGCTGTGTGCAACAGCGTGTCGCGTTGGGTTTTGGCGTATGCACACAAGTTACGTATACACGCGTGTTTAGTTCGCGACGTGAGTTTCTCGTTTGAGTTCGATATCGTGTTTTCGCGAGATATATGCTTATATGGATTCCTTGTGTAAATTTCAGGTTCGCAGGCGGGTACGTCGGACGCCAAAAATAAGGGGAAGCAAGTGGTCGGCTACACTTAGCACGCGACCAGGTGAGTAGATATAACATCTATGGGGAAATCGCCCGTATGGCTTTAAGCGTCAGGACGTTATGGGATATTTTAGTTGTATGTGTTCATATATATATATACTATAGTAGCATACCATCTCCTGTTGCATATAGAATGGTAATTATAGAACACTGCACTGTCACTAACGGTTTAAGCTGCACGAGCACTAAATGTATGTTACACTCACGCCGTTAGTGATTGCCATGACACTCGCACTATAGGATCACCGCATCATTGATGATTGTCAAGACTTGTCGCATATTCATACCAGTGCACACATATATTGATATCTTCATACTTGCGCACATGCACACGTATATTCATACCAGTGCACACATATATTGATATCTTCATACTTGCGCACATGCATACTGTATATTCATACCAGTGCACACATATATTGATATCTTCATACTTGCGCACATGCACACTGTATATTCATACCAGTGCACACATATATTGATATCTTCATACTTTGCACATGCACACTGTATATTCATCCTAGTGCACACATATATTGATATCTTCATACTTGCGCACATGCACACTGTATATTCATACCAGTGCACACATATATTGATATCTTCATACTTGCGCACATGCACACTGTATATTCATACCAGTGCACACATATATTGATATCTTCATACTTGCGCACATGCACACTGTATATTCATACCAGTGCACACATATATTGATATCTTCATACTTGCGCACATGCACACTGTATATTCATACCAGTGCACACATATATTGATATCTTCATACTTGCGCACATGCACACTGTATATTCATACCAATGCATACATATATTGATATCTTCATACTTGCGCACATGCACACTGTATATTCATACCAGTGCACACATATATTGATATCTTCATACTTGCGCACATGCGCACTGTATATTCATACCAGTGCACACATATAATGATATCTTCATACTTGCACACATGCGCACTGTATATTCATACCAGTACACACATATATTGATATCTTCATATTTGCGCACATGCACACTATATATTCATAGTAGTGCAACACTCATATTCGCGTATATATCCATTTGCAGATCCATACCTACATACATACATATGTTACATACATGGATGATATTGATTCGATTTCAAGAAAATATGGATTGCATGAGATATTTTCAAAAACTGGATTCTTTTAAAAGAGCGGTTTTCCCTTTTTACTCTTAGTGTCATACGACACCTTGCATGGATTTACGCATTGAGTTTTGGATTCATATGATTTCTGGATTTGAGAACCGAGGTAATTGTTTTAAGAAAATATGCACTGTTTTAAAAACCCGGTTCTTCTTGATATGATATTTCAGTGCGTCCACCATGTGTTTTCTCGGTTCCAGAGAGCTTGTGTGAGTATACCCGATTCGAGGAGTGGTAGGCACCGATTGCGGGTATATGGTGGACCCGGTATGGTACCCCAGGGCAAGAAGACTCGTATTGTTAGACGGTGAGCCCGGTGGAGGGACTACTACCTACCGGTGATTGGTTAGATCTGGCGGTTATCCGGAGGATACTGACTAGAGTCGATAGATGGATACGGGATGACACGTACTGCTGGGGCCGAGGACCGATGCCGCAGACGGAGCCCGATACTTGAGGATTTGCGTGTCGATGCTTGACACGTTGATTTGTGATATTTTCGAGTGCCGATGCTAGGCATTCACGATTCCATGAGCTGTACAGGATTTGAGGGTCGATCAGAGTGACGACGCCTGAGTTTTATTGGGATTTGGGTGCATTGATAGACACCGGTTATTCTTCGACGTTGACATTCCGTGTAGATGATATTTATTCCCATGCTAGCATTCATTATTTTGCATCTCATCCTATAGCTATAGTACCCGATAGAGTACTTTTGCATGATTATTGCATACCCTGCTCATCATATATAGATGCTATTAGATTTCACCTGTCATGCACGATTATTGCATACCCTGCTTATCATATAGAGATGTTATTAGATCGCATTTGTTGCATGATTATTGCTCATATAGCTCATCATATAGATGTTATCTGTTGGCATATGTTAGAGTATCGCAGCACGTGCGTACTCGCGATTACCTTTATATGTTATCTACTATTCACGAGTTAGCAACTCACCCCCGTTGTGCCACAGTGCTTGCAGGTTGCCCCTCAGAGTAGTCGCGGCAGGCTGCTTTCTTACATCTTTTGATACAGATACCACTGCAGTTGGCGTGTTAGCCCTTTTGCTGATAGGTGGGTTTTTGTGTGGTATCTGTTTATTTTCCAGTTGTATACACTGTTGTATCTAGTACTCTCCATCTACTTTTCATGTATTGACTTAAAGACCAGTTGTGAGGACGATATATATTATTTTGTACTCTGGTGTCGAGCTCGTTGTGAGCCGAATTTATTATGCAGCTTTGTCTTTCATAATATTTGTTTTTACTTATACTGCTCATTTCTTCGCTTCGGCGTCGTATATTATCATTGTGGTGATTGTTCCGCCGTTGGGCATGATTGCTCCCTTTTGGGATGCCTTATTCTTATTGTATATTATTTTACTCATATTTTGCCTTGTACCCGATTTTGGGGCTAGTTTTTACAAAGGAAATGCTGCCAAAAATTTTAAGATAATAACTTTAACTTTAAAGAATTTTTCTAAATTACTTAAGGTTTTCTAAACGTTTTAACAAATGTTTCTATTAAATGTTTTAAACACTCAATACTTTTACTGGTTTTGATTTCTGGGTTTCGGCTTACTTAGTCGCGTTACGCCTGTAGACGTCACGTGGTTAAGTGCCGGTCACGGGCCAAACTTTGGGTTGTGACAGATAGCAGTTCTCTGGTGACACTGGTACAGGTTAGTCTGTAGACCCAAGATCGTCATAGAGTCTTGTGTGATTCCCACTGTGCTTTGATTTCCACCATACCACGTTCAAGAGGACGTGCAAAACGGTGATTTTGGGGTACAGTCCCGAGTCAAATGGAGGTAATGAGCGATAGGAGGGGTTTCGTCTCTCCCGGTATTGGAGGTTGATGTTGCACTGTGCTCGATTGGCCATAACAGGGAAGTCCCTGGCCAGGGCTGATTTAGAGATTTACTGGTAAGTGTTATCAGTAGTTTCTCGATCCGTTATGAGCCTCATATCGGCATGACTTATCGATTATTGGGGTCTGACGTTTACCACCCCTAGACTGGATATGCGACATATCATACGAGGAGACCGGACTGTACGGTAGTGTTACTGACCGGCTTTACAGGAGCTAGAGCGGGCTTGCTTGTTGATCTTCTGATCGCTCAATACCCGGGTAGCCGTTACGTCCTGCTAGTACCGCTGACGGCTTATGGGTACTTGATGTGATCATCACCTACTGCCGGCGTATTGACGAGTCTTTAGAGTCCTATATAGAGGTTTTATTTGCTCAGGTAAAACGAAGTAGGAGCACATATGTGATATGTGCGGGACCGAGAATAATACGAGCATGTGATACCGTATTCTATTCTCGCGATTATTGTATCGGTCGGTTATATATGATATAGCCGATTTATCGAATCAAGAGTTGATTCGATAAGCTAGTACATATAATATTAGTCGGTTGTATATGATATAGCCGGATTATTAAATCAAGAGTTGATTTGATAATTTAATGTATAATTGTATATGTGATATACTATATTACATTAACTAATATTAGCTCACTTAAGCATTTATTTATTCTCACATGTGCACACTTATTATATATGTGATATATATTAATTGTGTTCTTTTTGTATCATGGTTGTTGATACACACTACATGGGTGTATGAGACTTACACCAAACTAATTATAATGTTGGGTTTTAGTATTTAAAGTAATTCCAAAATTAGTGGATAATGAGCCCACATGCATGAAGCTTCATGAAGCTTATGGATTCATTGACTTAGTCAACTAGTTTTGTTTTATTTAAGATATTTATTAACCAAACCATTATAATTTAGCTATGGTTATGTCTCTACATGAGTTAGTATATGATACAAACTCACCCATGGTTGTTTCTCTCACCTCATTAGTTCATTCTCTTTTCTTTTGCTCATCATCTTCTTCTTCCTTGAGCAAAAAGCTTGATAGGGTTTTCTAAAGAGAGAAAATATTGTGAGAAAAATAAAACTAAAGTGAGCCCACCTCCTACTTCATCATCCTCTACTAGATTAGCACTTTAATATAGGGTGTCAGCTTCATTAATCATCTCATTAGTGAAGTAGTAGCTTGAATTAGTATCTCCTCGACGTAGATCATCTTCGGCCTCGAAGACTTCAAGCAAGATCGTTCATTTTGCCTTGAGAAACCATGCAAGAGTCCGGGAGTTCCATGATCGCAGCGAAGGGACCACCACAAGGAGCTAATGAAGTGAATGACTGGTCTACAAAGGTTGTATTCCGTTATCACTTAGATGTAAAGTAGTTTACATGTTGTTTCGTATGATTCTCTAGTTAACGATTCTAGTTTAGGGTTCTTTAAAACGGAAAGTTTTTGAAAATGGCATGGATGATGCATCTCGAAACCTTGCTGTCGTTCATAGGAACCCTACAGTGGTATCAGAGCAAAGCTAGAGAATTAGACGGATTGTAAAGGATTACGAAACCGAAACAACTCTGAAACATGACGCATCAAAACCAAGTTTCTGTCGAATTTTAAATGAGCTCTAAAATTTTTTCAAACATGTGCAGAATGTTGTATGTGATATGACAAGAACACTGGTGAAATTTGGGGCCATTTGGAGAATTTTTGGCCGGCCACATACCCCCCCCATCTCGGCCAAAAACCGAGCACCCCCCTCCAAATTTTTCAGTGTTCCATTGAATGGGTTTTGGTGTTTCAGGTGTTGTTTATTTTGGCTAAATTTGCATGAGATGTTGATTTACTATAAAAGCAACTCGGAGTGTTTCGTAGTCGTAATTCTATCAGTATTTCGGGTTATTTAGATGGTGTTAAAAAGTTCGAACGGATAGCAGATACCCACTTTAACCCTCGCTGGAAATTCATTCAAGAGTTGGATTTTTTCCAAGTTTGAAACATTCAAATATCGTGCAAGTTATTCGATGAAACCTCTAGAAGAATGAAAACTTAACTCGATTCTGTGACCGTCAGAACCGCCATGAACCCTAGGGTTTGTGGTAGTTCAGCGGTGCCACAGGTGAGGCATTGGTTTGCCCTTCTATGGCTGGTTCATTGGTACTGTGGCATGTGATGGATACTTTCAAACTACGCTCAAGTGTTGAGCTTATTGGGTAATTGTGGGTGTTTGTTGATTCGATCGGAATGTTTAACATCGTCTAGCTTTCTCTGGAATGTGATACAATATGTGGAATTCATACAGTTAGGCATGAAATGCGAAGTATGTGATATTTCAGATTTATGATGTCTAAGGTGATTGTTGTAAGTGCACGGCGGCGCCCCGGCCGTCAATCCGACGCCGGAATGCGGAAACGGTGAATAACTTAAATTTTGCGGACTTTGCAAACTGGCACCACCGCGCACTAAACTCCGGATCGTAACCATTAACAAGTCTAGCTAACCAATAAGAAAGGGAAGAGATGTATACCGACGATCCAAGTCCTCCGGTCTTCATCTCCACTCCGATCTCCTCGCGGGATCTCCGTCCGTCTCCTCCTCGTCGGAAAGGGCACCACGAAGCCGGGTACTTTTACGGGCTCCCGCCTCTATACCGAGGCAACTCGCGCATGAAGCCGGCAACTCGACATGCCCAAGGCTTGTTGTAGGATGTGTAGGGTTTATGTCTCATTGGGGTTTTGGTTGCCTTTTGAAGATGGAGGAATGAAGGTATGAAAAATGGTGCTTTCATTTTTCTTGGCATGAAAAGAGATCAAGAATGAAAAACACTCTCAAGGATGAAGCTCTCTCCTTCTCTTTTCTTCTTCTCACTCAACCATGAAAAAACTTATGAACTTAGAAAATGGAGGAGGAAAGAATATGAAGCAATAAGGGAGGTGAGTGTAGGAGATGAGAAGAGGTGACCACATCAAGGGACAAAGAAACATACAACCATGCCTTTCACTATTAAACCCATACCCTCACTTTATCACAATCAAATCTCATAAAGCAAAAGCATGGTTGAAAAGAAAATGATAGCTATCATAATCAAACATTTACAAGAAACCCCCTCCACAAATGTTATTTGCACAATTGCAAATAACCCCCTCCATCGGAAAAGTCCGGCCGGGAAAGAACAAAGGAAAACCGGCCGGAACGGAATGCAAACTGGCAACTCCAGAAAACTGGTCCCGTAATAAATTACAGGAAAAACCCCGATACTGTGCATACACACCCGCATCTGTATTCCGTCCGGATACAAATGCAAAGAGACAAAATCTACACAGTACTAAACTAGGACCGGCTTAAACCAAAGCCGGCTAGTAATATCCGTTCGATCCTGATCCGTGCAATACCGCACGTATCTGATCGAACCCTGCCATATACCTATACGGCTACTAGTACAAACCGTCCGATCCTGATCCGTGCAATACCGCACGTATCTGATCGGACCCTGCCATATCTCCATACGGCCTCTACAGCGTTTCGCCCGAAACTTGAGTAACTGAAAGTGTGGTGGACTCTAAAGACTCGTCAATACTATGGCTGTGGATTTAACCACTAGCACGTCAGAGGTATAAGCCAATACGTAACGGGCCACCAGCTATTGACTAAAAGGGACGTCGATGAGCGAACTCATCCTGACACCCTACTGAGCCTGTCAGTGACAATATCCGTGCAGTCCGGTCCGTTCGTCTATGAGTATCGCATGGCGGGCCTAGGGGGTTGGTTGAAGTCAGACCCCCAAAAGCGGTACAAGTCGTGTCGGAGTGTAGCCCAGAACACCCTGAGATACTACTGGAATACCTACCAGTAAATCTCCTTGCCTTGGCCAAGGACTTTGTGTAATGGCTCTCCTAGACACAGCACGACCTCACCCCCAATACCGGGAGAGACGAACCCCTGAAGATACGCTCACTGCCTCCATGTGGCTCGGGACTGTACCCAACTAAAACCTGTTTGCACGACTCCTTTGAGCCGTGGTAGGGTAGTAATCAAAGTACAGTGGGAACTCACACGAGAAAAATGACGATCCCCAGGTCGATGAACTAACCTGCACACATGTCACCAGGGAACTGCCATCTGACGTCTGGTATATGACCAACTAGCATGTTCCCGGCGAGTCCTGTCCGGTGTACTCATAACCCAATGAGCACCTGTATACATCTTAGGTGATCCAACTGACACCAGTGGCTTGTGAGACCGGCCACCGCCCCTCGTCGGGGTCTCGACTGTATACACTAGTCTACTAATGGAGTATCGATGCCCGGTCTCGAAACTCCCACGACTAGGGACCTTTTAAGGATATGCTTGTAGACCCCCAGCTCCCACTTATATGATCGCCCTCATACTGCTGGTGGTCAAGCAAGAATCCTAGGGGCTCTATCAACGTGTAATAGCGACGTGTCAGGTCACCTAAAGCAGTACACGATGATAAAGGTAAACCAGATAGCATACTATCATCTCGAGTAAGACTGTCCTACCGGGATAGGTCCTCCCTCAATCATTACAATCACGTACCTGTGACCTAATAATTGACTCTGAGGGCACTATCTCCAACAATCTCCCACTTGCACTCAAGGCTAATTATTGCGATGTCGCATACTCACAGCCCGTGTGATACCGAACATCCAACTCCTCTACTAGTCAGTCTCACAAAGCTCGTTTGCGGAACTATTGCGTTCGAGGAATAGCCTCAGTGAGTGGATCCGCCTTGAAGTTTCTTTCTATGTCTCTCTATATCTCAAGTTCGCGGAGAAACCCATCTCCCGAAAAGAGCAATACCTGTCTTAGAATGTGTCTGGATGTCTGATGGGACATAGCTCATAAAAGAACTCCAAATCCAAATTTCTTAGACTGTATCGTCAACTGAACTTAATCAGTATCCTGCGCGCCATGCCTCCCTCAGTATTGCCTTGGACCACCTGTCCAAAATACTGCCCCTCATCAGAAGGAAAAACTATAACTCTGACAACCTCCTTGTCGTCCATGTCACCTTGGAAGCCTGGAATGATAACTGTCTCCTGAATGAGGCTGTCGTTATCATATCCCTAGAACATCCACTTATGTTCTAAAACTGCTTCCGACTGTTTCTCCAGGATTGGATTAATGTCAACTTATTGCATCTAGTGCAAGAACAACATCTGGTGTGGTACTTGATATCTCACGATTGACTCAATTGCCTAAGCAAGTGATCTGCCAATCATGCCCGTCCCTCTCCCCTTTAGTCTGTAAGACACCTTTGGAGAGGGTGACTCCATTACCTGCAGGTACACTACCGTGCATGGAGTCGTCCATTCTAAATACTCTTAGAATGCTGTTTAAGTACCCAGATTGGGAAACCACCCAAATCTAGATCTAAAACCATAGATCTAGTAACCAGTATGTCTGATATAATACCCAATTCCTATGTGGAGAAGCAACTGTGTGACGACCAAAGTACAACCGATTGTAGTATAGGAGTTTCTTTTCCTATTCTGTGTATGTCATCCAGATACCAGGACATCACACCCTACTACCTTCTCAACAGATCCATCCCCTTTTCTGATGAAGTCAAACCCATGACTGTCACGTCAGAAATAGATGATCTATCTCCGCTACATCTGCTCTAGTCTATAAATAGACATAAGCTACCTGTCCACCAATGCTTCCGCTGCTCCCACTGACTACGACAACCCTCTGGCAGAGTCATATAGACGTACACTTCTAAAACTGGTTTAGAACGACGCTATACTCATCCTCCCGCCGGGTCTCGTAACCTGGAACAACAGCAATGGCAATTGTGGGCAAACAAGAACTTCCCTGTCACCGTCCTTGAGGCAACCGTAGTGCCTCTCGGGTGCCTGAAGTTACCCACCTTATCTGCGGAGTGGCCAATGGAATGTCAAACCAGATTGAATCTTTAGGTTCCTTATCAAATCTTCAGTAATCGTTTGTGGTTCTGGAATCACTTCCAGTTCTACCATACTCCCACTACTGCTTTCTGAAAAAATCCATTTTTTAATAAAACTGTGGCGAGTCTAGAACAATATCGCTATTGTTCATCCAGATGGTAGAAAGTCAACCCTCGTCATAGCCTGGGTCAACCCACAAACAGCCATTACAGAAACGTGCCTTGAGTTGTCCAGTGTCTGGTTTTAATCATAAACCGGACAACTCCCCGTACCTTAACATCGTTAAGATATGAACTGTTCTATATCCAATATAGAACCAGAGGCACTGATTTAATTGAACTAGATTCAAATCATGCAGCTGTCTCCAGTGCATGTCAACTAAATGGAAGGAGGCGGATCAGCGTTACTCAACTTAGGAACACTTCCAATTATGAGTAACCTGAAAGAGAAGCAAGTTCTCTTAATCATTACTTTCAACTGAATACCACAAGTATCTACATCTTCGATCTCTTTGAAGAATCCCGATACTCGCCATACCTGGTTCTCTACTCTATTCAAATACATAAAACTTCTCCAAATTCGGACCCTGTGTTTCCACGAAACACCTGTCTAAAAAATAGAGGAGTCATAAGTAAACCGAATATAGTACGAGGACCATCCCCTCTGTCCTGATGGACCCTGGACAACATACAATACTCTTTATAAATCCGCTGAGTCTAACAACTCTTTCACTGTGCGTCGTAGGTTGAAAACTGTACTTATGGTTAAGAAGAATTACACCGCTGTTTAATGCTCCTTACCTAACCATCCACTGATATAGGTAAATGTCGTAGACATAATTTCAGAAAGGTATATCCCACTCTATGAAAATAGACGTACAGATATATCAATTTGAAATTGGTGCATAACAGCGGATATTCAAAACCAAATATTTGCCGACTGGCAAACAGCCCAGGTGATTTTCTCAAATATCACCGACTACAACGAATCCCGATATAATGAGGATGATCACCCAATTCCCAATAACTTACTCCCCCTCATCATCTGTAAAACCATAAAGATATGAGAATCAAACCTGGTAAATACATACCCTGGAGCAAGTATCTAATCGGGAAATCAGTTTTCCTTTAACATTACACAGTGAAACTGAAACATTGAAATGTTCCGATGGGGTATTCTGGTATTCCTAGTAATGCCTCTTCCATTATCCAGATTCACAACTATAACCGCATAATTCTTTGCCACCTCTCCAAATCCCTTTATATGTCTTTAGTCATTACCTTCTGCACACCCTTTTAGGCCAAATGGTTTTCTTCCTTCCCTACCGTTCGGCACCAGCCTATGGTTTGGAAGAAGACTATCCAATAAGCATAATGGGTGTACTGTCCCAATCCTAGGAACACTCGCAACGCGAGAGAAGGTGAAGATAAAAGACACCTGAATGTACTTTATTCCTATTTCTCCTGAACCAGGATCCATCCCCGAACTGGAACAAGTTCCTTTCGAGTTCGTATATAACCATACGATGGATTATCCAATAAAATGGGATCTTCGTAGTGATACGGAGTGTCCTGGAGAAATACAAAGGTGATTTAGGATTGGCGAAGAAATACTTGGTTTGGTCGTGAATAGCAGTCGCAATTTACTTTGCCCTCTTACTAATCCCTTGCTTTGTCTGAACTTAATACCTTCTGTACACCTTTTAAGCTAACTGGTTTTCTTTATTCCCTACCAGTCGGCACCAGCCTATGGTTTGGAAGAAGACTATCCAATTTGCATAATAGGTGTACTACTCCTAAACTAAGGAGTACTCGCAACCTGAGAGAGGGTGAAAAGAAAAGACAACTGAATAATCCTATCCGTTTTCTCCAGAACCGGAAACCATCCTCGAATCCCTTCGAGTTCGTATCTAACCATACGATGGTTTTGTCCAATGGAAGTGGACGTTCGTAGTAAAACGGGGTGTCCTGGAGAAAAGGGTAAAAGTAGGAGTGGCAATGAGGTTTGCAACTCTGACAATCCAAAGGTCGGTGTTTAAGAAGGTTCGGTCAACTTGGTCACTGAGTCAAAGTCTTAGGGTCGGGTCAAATGGTCGCTGCCAGAGAGAGAGAGAAAAAAGAAACACTCAGCGTGCACTCTAACCTAGATCAGAATGGTTACCAATTTATCTAATCTGGAATCCTCCCACTGTACCTCAAATTCTCCTCCAAACCTGAAAGAAGAATTAGTCGGGGTTACCCGAGGAGTAAACCAACTCATCAGCGGGAATCGGGATCCAACTCTCATCGTATGATAACGTGACGGAATCCGCTCACGGTATCACACTCCAGAAGGTATGCGCATATCTGGCAAGTTTCAGTACTTTTGAAACTCCCGATGTGATTTCTACCCCATGCTCTTATGACCTTGACTTTGGCCAACAAATCATAAGTCACATGTCAAGTTCTGCCCGTCATTCTCCAGGTTAATTTGAATCCACCCGTACATACCCTTGACTTTGGCCAACAAGGCAGTACGACTGTTCCAAACCAACGCATCTATCTATGCTGCATATGAATAACCAACAGCTACCAAACACTGTGCCTTGACTTTGGCCAACAAACACAGCTTGAATACTATTGACTACCCATATGAAACGACGGAGGGCTACGAATGGTTTCTGGCGAAAACCTTTAACGTAATGAACTTGATATCGTTGAAGGAACGGATAGCTTTTTAGAAATATAGTGACGACAACTTCCGCTAAAGAGGTCACTCCCGGTGAAGGGATCTCGGCTCTTTCCCCGTAGAATGGGGTGCAGGATATTCCAACTGAATACCACGGTGCAAAGCAAAAGTAATCGGCTATAGTGAAGTTAATGCCCTGACGCAAACTTATTGTCCAAGGGGTCACTCCCGGTGAAGGGATCTCGGCCCTTGCCTCGTCGACTGAGGAGCAGGATATTCTAAATGAATACCGCGATGCAAAACAAAAGTGAACGTCCTTGCAATAACAGCTTTTTGAAAAGTGTTCCAACAACATCAGATTAGGTTTGTTTAACTTGCATTGATCCGAATCAATGCAGTCCCATCAATTGATCACACCACAAAGAACGAAAATATACTGACGTACGTATATGCCATCCGCATTCGCCACTGGGTCCCGTCATCACCCGTTAGGTTAGCTAACTAACGGCAGAGCGGGGACTGGACTAGCGCGGATGAAAAACATATACAACATCTACTAATATATATATACCAATATATATTATTTCGCTCAAGGCGTGAATAAAATGCAACATCACAGAAATGTACAGCATCACAGAAACAATACAGATATCTGGGATCCCCGGGTTTCACAGAGCCGCTGAAACCCGACGTTCCCCTGGTCGTGTGGATAGCCTGTGCAATGAAAACCTAGACCCCTACGGGCGCGGCAAGTCACCCGCCAAAACCTGAAGCGAGGCAGCCCCCTTCAGCACCGTGAATGGACCACCCAGCACTTCACGGAATCCGGTCACTTGGGCACCCCTCCTGGGTCAACCTGTACCCCCTACGAGTGCGGCGAATAGTCCGCCAATCCTGGAGTGATGCCCCCTCCGTCCCAATGCCATGAGATGCGGGCTTGTTGCCCTCCAGAACCCGGCTATCCGTGCACCCCTCCGCGGGGCAATCCTAGTACAGAAAGTAAAATATACATACACCGGGTACATCGACCGCAACCAGGTCGTGCCCCAAAAGAATAATACAAACAGGCAGTGACGGCAGTCCACATGTCAGACGCTCGCCCCGCAATATCAAATGTACATAATACAAAAACACTGTACTAGCATTGCATCCAGGCTATCCCCCACGACCGATCCGCAACATCACAGCAAATACATAGAACATCAACGTGAAAGTCACGTTCGCAAATCCGTCTAACCGGGCTATAGCAGTTAGACCGGATTTACCGATCGAGTGACATTCACGGTCGCAGATATAATGTAAATACTGTGAAAAATGTGTTTAAAAAATTTCCGATTGATCAAACAATTAACAAGTGGGCCCCAAAGAAAACTGTAGCACTCACAGAAACAATTGGCCCAACTTTAATATTCCAAAGCCCATATTTTAAGCCCAGAAGGCCTCTGTAAAAAATTGGTGAAGTGATGTGAATAGTGCGCGGCGGAAGGGCCGCACAAAGGTGCTTTTCGCGGCGGTTCCGCGCTCCAACTGTGGAGTCACTTCATCTAATTTTTACAGAGCTCTTAGATTTTCCAGTACATCAATATTTTACAACCTGAAAAATTTTTAGACTTCAAAAAATTTCAACAGAAACTGATGTGAAGGAAAAATACGGTTTTTGGAATTTTGGTCGATCGGAACTGAAAAACACATCAAACGAAGCTAGACGAAGTTAATGGCTAGGCTCTAATACCAATGTAAGTGCACGGCGGCGCCCCGGCCGTCAATCCGACGCCGGAATGCGGAAACGGTGAATAACTTAAATTTTGCGGACTTTGCAAACTGGCACCACCGCGCACTAAACTCCGGATCGTAACCATTAACAAGTCTAGCTAACCAATAAGAAAGGGAAGAGATGTATACCGACGATCCAAGTCCTCCGGTCTTCATCTCCACTCCGATCTCCTCGCGGGATCTCCGTCCGTCTCCTCCTCGTCGGAAAGGGCACCACGAAGCCGGGTACTTTTACGGGCTCCCGCCTCTATACCGAGGCAACTCGCGCATGAAGCCGGCAACTCGACATGCCCAAGGCTTGTTGTAGGATGTGTAGGGTTTATGTCTCATTGGGGTTTTGGTTGCCTTTTGAAGATGGAGGAATGAAGGTATGAAAAATGGTGCTTTCATTTTTCTTGGCATGAAAAGAGATCAAGAATGAAAAACACTCTCAAGGATGAAGCTCTCTCCTTCTCTTTTCTTCTTCTCACTCAACCATGAAAAAACTTATGAACTTAGAAAATGGAGGAGGAAAGAATATGAAGCAATAAGGGAGGTGAGTGTAGGAGATGAGAAGAGGTGACCACATCAAGGGACAAAGAAACATACAACCATGCCTTTCACTATTAAACCCATACCCTCACTTTATCACAATCAAATCTCATAAAGCAAAAGCATGGTTGAAAAGAAAATGATAGCTATCATAATCAAACATTTACAAGAAACCCCCTCCACAAATGTTATTTGCACAATTGCAAATAACCCCCTCCATCGGAAAAGTCCGGCCGGGAAAGAACAAAGGAAAACCGGCCGGAACGGAATGCAAACTGGCAACTCCAGAAAACTGGTCCCGTAATAAATTACAGGAAAAACCCCGATACTGTGCATACACACCCGCATCTGTATTCCGTCCGGATACAAATGCAAAGAGACAAAATCTACACAGTACTAAACTAGGACCGGCTTAAACCAAAGCCGGCTAGTAATATCCGTTCGATCCTGATCCGTGCAATACCGCACGTATCTGATCGAACCCTGCCATATACCTATACGGCTACTAGTACAAACCGTCCGATCCTGATCCGTGCAATACCGCACGTATCTGATCGGACCCTGCCATATCTCCATACGGCCTCTACAGCGTTTCGCCCGAAACTTGAGTAACTGAAAGTGTGGTGGACTCTAAAGACTCGTCAATACTATGGCTGTGGATTTAACCACTAGCACGTCAGAGGTATAAGCCAATACGTAACGGGCCACCAGCTATTGACTAAAAGGGACGTCGATGAGCGAACTCATCCTGACACCCTACTGAGCCTGTCAGTGACAATATCCGTGCAGTCCGGTCCGTTCGTCTATGAGTATCGCATGGCGGGCCTAGGGGGTTGGTTGAAGTCAGACCCCCAAAAGCGGTACAAGTCGTGTCGGAGTGTAGCCCAGAACACCCTGAGATACTACTGGAATACCTACCAGTAAATCTCCTTGCCTTGGCCAAGGACTTTGTGTAATGGCTCTCCTAGACACAGCACGACCTCACCCCCAATACCGGGAGAGACGAACCCCTGAAGATACGCTCACTGCCTCCATGTGGCTCGGGACTGTACCCAACTAAAACCTGTTTGCACGACTCCTTTGAGCCGTGGTAGGGTAGTAATCAAAGTACAGTGGGAACTCACACGAGACAAATGACGATCCCCAGGTCGATGAACTAACCTGCACACATGTCACCAGGGAACTGCCATCTGACGTCTGGTATATGACCAACTAGCATGTTCCCGGCGAGTCCTGTCCGGTGTACTCATAACCCAATGAGCACCTGTATACATCTTAGGTGATCCAACTGACACCAGTGGCTTGTGAGACCGGCCACCGCCCCTCGTCGGGGTCTCGACTGTATACACTAGTCTACTAATGGAGTATCGATGCCCGGTCTCGAAACTCCCACGACTAGGGACCTTTTAAGGATATGCTTGTAGACCCCCAGCTCCCACTTATATGATCGCCCTCATACTGCTGGTGGTCAAGCAAGAATCCTAGGGGCTCTATCAACGTGTAATAGCGACGTGTCAGGTCACCTAAAGCAGTACACGATGATAAAGGTAAACCAGATAGCATACTATCATCTCGAGTAAGACTGTCCTACCGGGATAGGTCCTCCCTCAATCATTATAATCACGTACCTGTGACCTAATAATTGACTCTGAGGGCACTATCTCCAACAATTGTGGATTCCAAATGTTGTAGTTTTACATTTTTTTCTGTGACCGTAAGTGTAATATGTGGTGTATCGCCGGTTTCGTTGCTATACATCAACGACAATTGGGATACGCATATTTACTTACGTTAATGACATGTGATGTTATGTGTTGCTGTGATATGTTATATTGGATCGTCGTGTTCTGAATAGCCGGGGGATTTTATGTGAGATGAGAGTTTTTAATTTTCATTCATGTAAAATTAATTGTATGTAATATTCTTTTATTGGGACACTTCCGGGTTAAGAATGATGTCACCATTGTTGTATATTATTTGCGTTTCCGCATTAGGATAGACCCAAGGAGGGGAGCACAAGTAACCGGGTTCTAGAGTCCAGTGGGAGACCAACTCGAGAAGTCGAGTCTGGGTCTCCTAACTCTAGAATTGGTAGGGTTGCTTACCGCTCTCATAGGGGTCTAGGGATGTGGGTTTCGCTATTCATCATGACCGTGGAATCCGTGTTTTATACAGGCTCAAAATAAAACACGGACCTCCTACTATATCCAATATTTCATATGTTTCTTCTGCTGCTCTGTGATGTGATCACTGTGGATTCTGAGACGAATGGATATACATTATATATGAGATATATAGTAGACGTTGCTTATGTTTTGCACCCATGCTAGTCCCTTCCCGGTATGACGTTAGTTAAGTAACCTAACGGTGCATAACGGGACACTGTGGCGAATGCGGATGGCATAAGCGTACGTTGTATTTTCGTTTCTTCTGTGATGCTTAGGAAGCTTAAATGATGGGAGTTCATTAATGTGATTAATGAAAGAAAAGAAACCTAAAAGATGTTGTTGAATCAAATTTTCAAAAGGGTAGCGACAGTATTTGCTTTGCATAGTGATATATATGATATATCCTGTACCTTATTCGATAAGGAAAGAGCCGAGATCCCTTCACCGGGAGTGACCTCTTTATCAATAACTGGTAGATGCTACAACACACGGTTTGTCTTTTGATTGTTTTTGAAGTATTTGCTTTGCATAGTGATATTTATGAAATATCCTGCACCTTATTCGATAAGGAAAGAGCCGAGATCCCTTCACCGGGAGTGTCCTCTTTAGCGAAACTAGTAAAATCCTTAAAAGCACTCCTTTTCAAAATCACTCGATTCTACAACGATATCAAGTTCATTACGCAAGAGGTTTTCTGAAAAACCTGCATAGCCCTCCGCCATTTCAGATAAGTATTACTTAGTATTCGTGCTACGGTAGTTTAACCTCAATCAAGGCGTATTGTGCGGTAGCTGATTGTACTTATCTGTAGCATATGATGCGATTGGATTAGGGTATTCATACGGCGTTGTTTGGCTTCCGTCAAGGGTCATACGGGTGGGTCTAATTCAATCAGGAAATGACGGGTTGAACTTGACTAGCGGACTATGAGTAGTTTGGCCTCCGTCAAGGTCATAGGACGCCAGGGGAAAAATATTATCGGGAATTTCAAGAGTTGAAATTTTCAATGAGATTGCATACCTTCTATAAGATAGTTGGATCTCGATACCCACTGCGAGTAAGAGTTACTCATGGGAGAGTTTTACACATGACAATTAGCCGATCAAGTAGGTGTCTAGAAAGGTGTTAACGAGGTTACGCCTCTGGGAAAATGAGTTTTTTTTAATTAGGTCCGTGCGAAAGCACGGGGAACCTCCCTCAAAGTACCAACACTGTCCTGGCTGAAAGATTGGCGAAATTGTAGGGTGTAATTAATCCCTGCTAGTCATTCCTTTTACGGTTTGAAGGAAGATTTGATAAAAACAGTGGGAGCCATCCTGATTAGATAAAATAATAACCAATCTGATCTTGCAAGAGCATACGCTAAAGTGTTTTCTTCTCCTCTCTCTCCAGGTAGCGACCATGTCACGTCTTAATCAAGATAATAATATGGATGTATTGACCGAACCCGCATGTTATACTGTGCTGGGGAACGTTGGTTCCGTCTTTCTTATAATTGTTATAAGACTGAACAGGGAATAGGGACATATCCGGATTCCCACACCGCCCAAACGAAGAATAGGCATGTTGATGCATCTTCTTCGGGTGTGTTCGTTGTTGAGAACTGTATCTCGGTTCACTCTACGTCCTGGGTATTAGATACCGGATCGGGATCCCACATATATAATATGTTACATGGGCTAAGGAAAGGTAGAGAACTGGGAATAGGTGATCATTCCGTAAGAGTAGGGAATGGGGCAAATGTTGCAGCCAAATCAGCTGGCGAATATCACCTTGTATTACCAAATGGTAATACATTGATTCTGAACGAATGCTATTATATTCCGACCCTGATATGCAATCTTATATCAGTTTCTTTACTAAGTAAAGAAGGATATAATTTTGTAGTGCAGGATAATGTTATGAACATCTTCCTGAATCAAAAGTTGATTGGATCAGGCTCGTTAAATAATGGCATATACATTCTGGATCAAACCACAGTTCTTAATGTACAAAACACAAACAAGAGAAAGAGTTCAAAAATGAACGAATCCTTCTTGTGGCATTATAGACTAGGTCATATTAATGCGACACGACTAGCTAAGTTGCATAAGTATGGATATTTGAATCCGTTTGAATTTTCATCTTATGACACTTTCCAGTCATGTCTCAAAGGCAAGATGACCAAAACTTCGTTTACAGGACACGGAGAAAGAGCTAGTGAGCTCTTGGGACTGATACATAGTGATGTATGTGGTCCTATGTCTACTCATGCCAGGAATGGTTCCTCGTACTTCATTACATTCACTGACGATCTCTCTAGATTCGGACATGTGTTCCTGATGAAACACAAGTCTGAAGCTTTTGAGAAATTTAGAGAATATAAGTCCGAAGTCGAGAACCAAACGGGTAAAAGTATTAAAATCCTACGATCTGATCGAGGAGGTGAATACTTGAGCACGGAGTTCCTGGACTATTTAAAAGAGAATGGGATTCTCTCTCAGCTTACTCCTCCGTGTACACCACAGCACAACGGTGTATCGGAGCGGAGGAATCGCACCCTATTAGATATGGTGAGCTGTATGATGAGCACCGCTGAGTTACCTATTTCCTTTTGGGGTTATGCGCTGGAAACGGCCGCATATGAATCGAGTTCCCACCAAATCAGTGCCTACCACTCCATATGAGATATGGAATGGGAAGATGCCATATCTTAATTTTATTCAGATATGGGGTTGTCCGGCATATATGAAAACACAAAATCCGGAAAAACTCGAGGCAAGATCAGTTCTGTGTAAGTTCATAGGATATCCCAAACATTCGCGAGGGTATATCTTCTACCTGTTAGGTTTACCTAGCACCTCATGAAGGGTTTGGAAGCATCACATGTGTCAAAATCAAATTTTTGAGGTGCTAAGTGAACATACAAAGAATCATCATTAGAAATTTAGGGTTTCTAAACATACACATCATCATAAGTAGATAAAGCTAGGGTTTTGAAAGTACAACCTTTGTAGCTCCCTACACTAGACTCCTTGGTTACTTGAGGGTTGGAAAAAGTCCGCTTGAGAACCTCTAGGTCCACGATGATCCACCCGGAGTCCTCTTTGTCCAAGCTTGAAAACTTCACAAGATCAAGAGAAGAAATGGAAGCTAACACTCTCCACTAATAGGCAAGACTAGTGTAGAATGGTGTTGTGGTTGGTTTTCTCACTTCAAAATCCTAACTTGGTAAGTATTTTGCTCACTTGAGAAATCTAGAGAGCAAAAGAGAGGAGGAAGAAGATGATGGCTCTAGAAAAACTCAAGAGAATGATAATCTCATATGAAAAATAGAAAATATAAGTATATATATTTTCTACTCTTCATCTCAAACCATGGTTACATAATAAAGATATTATTATACTTGAGTTAAAAGACAAAAGGAAGATCAACTCAAGGTTAAAAAGTGGGTGAACAAAGGTTAGTTTAAAGAAGAGTGTAGAAGATAACCATGGATTAATCTTTTTCTTTTCTTTTGTTTTAAAACAAATAAAAATATATATCCATATATAATTATAAGGTGTGAGTCTTATATTGCCACCATCTTCTATATATACAACCATGATAGAATGATGTATGCATATATGTGTGCATGCACATCCATATGTGCATGAACAAGAATGAATGCATACATGCATGCATACACCCAAAAAGGACAAGAAAAGGATTTCTAGTAAGAAACTAAAGGTTAAATGATAAATCAACACTTGATTTAGCAGCCCGGTCATATCACATACGACCCGACCAAAAGTAAGCCGCCCGATTAATATACGATATCTTATACGCGCATTTTAACCGGGTCCATGCGCATATCGCATATGCGCACCACAACGTTTCGCCTGGACTAGGTAACTCCTTTGTGGGACTCTAAAACTCGTCAATATGCCGGCAGTGGGTGATGATCATATCAAGCACCCCCAAGCCGTAAGCGGTCAGCTAAACGTAACGACCATCCGGGTATTGAGCGATCAGAAGAAAACAAGCGAACCTGCTACAACTCCCGTCGAGCCAACCGGCAACACTACCGTACAGTCCGGTCTCTTCGTCAGATATGCTGCATATCAAGTCTAGGGATGGTAACATCGACCCCAATAACTCAATAAGTCGTGCCGATGAATGGTCTATAACAGATCGAGAAACTACTGATAACACTTATCAGTAAATCTCAACAGCCCTGGCCAGGGACTTACTGATATAGTCAATCGCGCACAGCACAACATCAACTCCCAATACCGGGAGAGACGAAACCCCTCTTATCGCTCATTGCCTTCGTGTGTCTCGGGACTATACCCAATGGCCACCTGTGTAGGGTTCCTAGGCACCCTAATGAGGTCTCACAAGGCATCGATCATGCCAAATTAAAATTTTAACGGTGCCGAGAAACCCGACTACGGATCTTTTGCTAGAAAACTAGGCGAAAAGATAACTAGTTAACACTTAACTAAGGGAATACGGAAATACAACCTTTGTAGATCCGGTGCTCCACCTCCATAGCTCCGCAACGAAGTCCTCTCTGCTGTCCAAATCAAATCCGGGCTCTAGCGTCGGCTTCGTCGGAGAATGGGCAAGCTAGGTCGTCGATGTCCATGCCGAAGATGATCTACGTCGAGGCATCGCTAGATCAAGCTCACATCTTCACCAAGTCAAGAAACTTGTGAAGAAAACACATTCTACTACTTGGCAAGAGGTAGAGGATGAAGAAATAGGAAGTGGGTTAACTTTAGAATTGGATTTCTCACTCAAAAACATCAATCACCATTGATGAGGTAAGCTTTTCTTCACTTGAAGCAAGGAAGAAGAAGAAGAATAATATGATAAGATTTTTTTTTATATTGAAAAAGAAAATCAATACTTATCATAACATGGACCATGGTCAAGTGTAGAGATTAAACTAGGGTTAATGGAGTCGTTAGGGTTAAGCATGAGACAAAATGGTTACTTAGGTCAAAGCTTCATGAAGCTTCAACTAGAATACAAAACAAGCCACCATTTTCCTTTATGCTATTTATTTTTCCAAAAAGAATAAATGAACAAATAAATGAATAAGTAAAAACCCTAATCATCCACTTAACCATAGTTTAATACTTTACACTTAACCAAAAAGCATGTATCATCAAACATGATACAATCATGTGCACAAAATCATATCGCATATGCAATGCGCACACCCGAGTGAGAAAATCCATTTAAAGTGAACCGATACTAGTTAATGCAAAGTAATATATCAAATATATAATTATACATTAAATCATTAAATCAACACTTGATTCAATGATCCGGTCATGTCGCACACAACCAACTAGTATACAATGTATCGGCTTATCGAATCAACGCTTGAATCGATAACTAGGTTATATCGCATACAACCATTCGATACATTCATCGCGAGAATGGAATACGGTATCACATACACGCATTATTCTCGGTCCCGCACATATCTCATATGCGCTCCTATTTCGTTTCGCTTGAGCCAGGAAACCTCTGTGTAGGACTTTAAAGACTCGTCAATACGCCGGCAGCGGATGATGATCATATCAAACATCCACAAGCCGCAAGCGGTCTGCTAAACGTAACGGCCACCCGGGTATTGAGCGATCTGAAGATCGACGAGCAAGCCCGCTCACACTCCAGTGAATCCGACCAGTAACACTACCGTACAGTCCGGTCTGATCGTCTGATATGTCGCATATCTTGCCTAGGGGTGGTAAACGTCAGACCCCAATAGCTCGATAAGTCGTGTCGATATGAGGCTCATAACGGGTCGAGAAACTACTGGTAACACTTACCAGCAATTCTCTGATCAGCCCTGGCCAGGGACTTCCTGTTATAGCCAATCGAACACAGCGCAACATCAACCCCCTATACCGGGAGAGACGAATCCCCTCCTATCGCTCATTGCCTCCATGTGACTCGGGACTGTACCCGAAAACCACCGTTTTGCACGCCCTCTTGGACGTGGTAAGATGGAAATCAAAGCACAGTGGGAACCACACAAGACTCTATGATGATCTCGGGTCAACAGACTACTCTGTACCAGTGTCACCAGAGAACTGCCATCTGACGTGAGTTATAATACCATCTGGGAGTTCTCGGCGAGTCCGTCCAGTGTACCCAGTCTCTACTGAGCACCCGTATATCTCCTCTGATGTCAAACACCGATGGATATGGGATCATCCATCGCCCATCTGTATGGGTCAAGAAGGTACACTCTAGTCTACTCTGGTATATCGATGCCCCGTCTCGATACACCCACGACTAGGGACTTTGAAGGATGTACTTATAGACTACCATGTCCCTACTAGTATGATCCGCATCATAGTCTAGGTAGTCAAGTACACATCCTAAGGGCTTTACCAATATGTAACAGAGAGACAATCGGTATACACGTTAAGGTAAAGAGCAACCAGATAGCATACTATCATGTCGAGCAAGAAAGTCCTCCCTATATATGTCCCAGCATCCACTACAATATACATCCTGTGTACAGTAATGGCCTCTAGGGCATACATATAACTAACAATCTCCCACTTGCACTAGGGCCATCTGTAGCAGTGGTTGTAGTATCTCATACTCAACCATCCCATAAAAGTCTCTCTCCGGGAAAAGGCCTTTCGTGAGTGGATCCGCTGTGTTGTCCTCTTAGTCTACTCTCCTAACCTTGATCACCATGGAGATCAAACATCTCCACGATCAGGTGATACTGCCTTAGAATATGTCTGGATCACTGATGGGACAGGGGTTCCCTGGCCAAAGCCACACTTCCATTGTCACACAATGGTAGGAACCTAGTTCATCTCATGAACCTATATACACCCAAACAGCCTCTTTGGTAGTATCTTAAGTAGCGATGTATCCTGCCTTTATCGTCTAGAATGTCACGGTATCCAGCTTGGAACTCTTCCAACATACCGTCCCTTTACTGAGGGCAAAGACAATGCCTGTGACTGACATTCAGTCTTCTTTATCACCCTGGAACCTTTCCAGTGATTCTCCTCAGGATCGATTGACACCACCTCACTACATCTAGTGAGTATCCTAACATCCATTTAGATCTATCTCATAGATCCAAAATCCAGGATTTAGTAGGTATCACTTTAATCCTATATGGAGAATCTTTGTGATAAGCGGAGATTGATCGAGCATAGCATAAGAAACTCCTTTCTTATTAAGAGCATGTCATCCACGTACTCTACGAGGATCGTCACCATACTCCCTACTACCTTTTTGTATATACAAGGTTCATCTACCATTTTGATGATGTCAAACTCTTTGACCGCTTCATCAAAACAGATGTTCCAACTCCGCGATGCCTGCTTTATCCTATAAAGCATCTTGCACACGTTTCCGCTGCTCCCACTGACTACGAAGCCCTCTGGCTGTATACTTATAGACGCTTTCTTCTAAATCATCATTTAGAAAAGCAGTCAAGACACCCAACCACCAGATATCGCAGTCATGGTATGTAGCCGTGGCAAGTAGGATCTGGATGGACTTAAGCATAGTCACTTGAAAAGGTTTCATCATGATCCACACCTGGTCAATGATGCAAACCCTTACCAAGTCTAGCTTTGAAAGTCTCAACTTTTCCATGTACACCAAGTAATCTTCTCAAGATATACTTGCTCCTGATGGGGATTTAACCCTTCAGATATAGCAACTAAAGTCCATACTTTGTTGGTGTACATGGATTCCATCTCAGATCGCTAAACATCCAGCTATTCTTACAGAGTCTTACTCTCGATGGCCTGCTCGAAGCTAGTTGGGTCATCATCTCATGATGCAATCCTCGCTCCCACTGTCATAGAGAAACCGAAGTAGCTCTCAGGTGGGTGAGGAACCCTACTAGATCGGCGGAGAGGCTGAGGTTCGTTGGTTTCTATTGAATCCTTTGGTTCTTTCAAATCATCAGCTGCAGTTTGTATGGCTGGAACATTTCCAGTTCTACATTACAGACCTTGCCTCGAGCTTGTCCGGATTTTGCTTTTAGACATAGGCCGGACAACCCCAAATCTTAACTAGCTTAAGACATGGGCTCTTCCCATTCCATATCACATATGAAGTGGTAGGCAACTGATTTGATTGGAACCCTATTCAATAGGTATGCAACTTCGTAAGTGCATAACTCCCAAAAGGAAAAAGGTAACTCAGTAGTACTCATCATAGAGCACACCATATCACATAGGGTGCTATTGCTCCGCCCCGATATACCATCGTGTTATGGTGTATACGGAGGAGTAATGCTGAGAGAGAATCTCATTCTCCTTTAGAATAATCCAGGATTTCCGTGCACAAGTACTCTCCTCCTTGATCTCATCATAGGACATAATACTTATACCCGTATTGGTTCTCTACTTCTAACTTATATTCTGTGACTATCTCAAAAGGTTCGGACTTGTGTTTCAACAAGAACATAGATCTGAATCTCGAGAGATTATCAGAGAATGTAATGAAGTACAAAGAACCGATCTTGGCATGTGTAGACATGAGACCTTACATACAACATCATGTATCAGTCCCAAGAGTTCATTAACTCTTTCTCTGTTTCCAGTAAACGGAGCTATGGTCATCTTATCTTTGTGACATGACTGGCGAGTTTCACAAGATGTAAATTCAAACTGATTTAAATATGCATCTATATGTAACTCCAGCTAGTCGGGTCGCATTGATATGACCTAGTCTACAATACCTCAAGAAGGATCCGTTCATTTCTGAACTCTTCCTCTTGTGTGTGTTCCGTATATTAAGAACTGTGGTTTGATTTAGAACATTAATGCTTTTAGATAACGTGCCTGAACCGATCAACTTTTGATATAGGAAATGTTCAAAACATTATCCAACAATACAAAATTTTATCATTTCTTTACTAATAAAGAGACTGATATGATTTTGTATATCAGGTTCGGTATCTAATATCATTCGTTCAGAATCAATGTATTGTAATACAGGGTGACAGTGACCAACAGACTTGGCTGCAACACTTACCCCGTTTTCTGCCTCATGAAACTTATCACCCGTTCTCAGTTCTCTACCTATCTGTAGCCCTATGCAACAAATTACATATCTGGGATCCTGATTTGGTATCACATACCTAGGACGTAGAGGATACAGAGAAACAGTTCTTTGTAACGAACACACCCGAAGATGATGCATCAGCATGCACTCTCTTCGTTTGGGCGGCACGGGAATTCTGGTAATCCCCTATTTCCTGCTCTGTCTTATAACAATTATAAGTTGGAGCGGGACCAACGTTCCCCAGCTCAGTATAACAAGCGGGTTCGGTCAAAAATCCGTATTATTATCTTGATTAAGGCGTGATATGGTCGCTACCTGGAGAGAGAGAGAAGAAAACACTCAGCGTGCGCTCTGTCAAGAATAGATTGGTTTTTATTTTATCTAATCAGGATGGCTCCCACTGCTTTTTATCAAATCTTCCTTCAAACCCTAAAAGGAAAGACTAGCCGGGATTAATTACACACTACAAGTTCGCCAATCTTTCAGCCAGGCCAGTGTCGGTACTTTGAGGGAGGTCCCCCGTGCTTTCGCACGAACCTAATTAATGTAAACCTCGTTTTCCCAGAGGCGTAACCCCGTTGACACCTTTCTAGACACCTACTTGATCGGCTAATTGTAATGTATAAAACTCTCCCAGGAGTAACACTTACTCGCAGCGGGTATCGGGATCCAACTATCTCATAGAAGGTATGCAATCTCATTGCAAATTTCAACACTTGAAATTCCCGATAATATTTTGCCCCTAGCAGCTATATGACCTTAACATAGTCAACAAATCATAAGTGCTAGTCAAGTTCAACCCGTCATTTCCCGATTGAATTAAACCCACCCGCACGACCCTTAACATAGTCAACAAAGTCGCACGACTACCCTAATCCAATCGCATCATATGCTTATGCAGATAAGCACTAATTAGCTACCGCACACTACGCCTTAACATAGTCAACAAACGTAGCACGAATACTAACTAGTACTTATCTGAAATGACGGAGGGCTACGCCAGGTTTTTCTGAAAACCTATTGCGTAATGAACTTGATATCGTTGTAGGATCGAATGAATTTTGAAATGGAGTGTTTTTGAGGCTTTTCTAGTTTTGCTAAAGGAGTCACTCCCGGTGAAGGGATCGTCGGTCCTTTCCTCGTCGAATGAGGTGCGGGATATATCATATATATCACTGTGCAAAGCAAAAACACTTAAAAGCATTCAAAAAACAAACCGAGTGTGTAGCATCTGCCAGTTATTGCTAAAGGAGTCACTCCCGGTGAAGGGATCTCGGTCCTTTCCTCATCGAATAAGGTGCAGGATATATCATATATACCGCTGTGCAAAGCAAGAACTGTAGCTACCTGTTTTATTTTGAAATTCGATTCTACAACATCTTAGGTTTCTTTTATTTCATTAATCACATTAATGAAGTCCCATCATTTAAGTACCTAAACATCACAGATAAATACGACGTACACTTATGCCATCCGCATTCGCCTCGATGTCCCCTCGTGCACCGTTAGGTTAGGTAACTAACGGCAGAGCGGGGCAGGGCTAGCGCGGGTGTAAAACATAAGTAACGCCTATATAATATATCATATATACTATATACTGTATCTATCACAGAACATCACATGATCACATCACAGATATCGCAGCAGAAGAATCATATGAAATATAGGATATACTAGGACGTCCGTGTTTTCAATACGAGCCAGTATAAAACACGGATTCCACGGTCGTGATGAATAGCCAAACCCACACCCCTAGACCCCTACGAGAGCGGCAAGCAACCCTACCAATTCTGGAGTTAGGAGACCCGGACTCGACTCCTCGAGTTGGTCTCCCACTGGACTCCAGAACCTGGTTACTTGTGCTCCCCTCCTTGGGTCTATCCTAGTGCGGAAAAGTAAATAATATACAAACGGTGACTACTTCCGCAACCTGGAAGTGCCCCAAATAAAAGAATATTACATACAAGTTTTTACATGAATGAAAATGAAAAACACTCATCTCACATAAAAACCCCCGGCTATTCAAACACGACGATCCAATATAACATATCCAGCAACACATAACATCACATGTCATCAACGTAAGTAAATATGCGCATCCCAATTGTCATTGACATATAGCAACGAAACCGGCGATATCACATATTACGCTTACGGTCACAGAAAAGAAAGTGTAAAACTACAACAGTTGGAATCCGCAACCACCTCAGACATCGCATGCCTGTCCAAATGAATTCCTTAGACATCGCATGCCTAACAATTATAAACCCCGCATTTTAGTCCCATCATCGAAAACACTTTTCAATATCAAGTCGGGCAATTCAACAAGATTCCCGAAAAAGTGATCGAATGCTCGTCGCAAACTTTAGTAGGCGGCAGCACCCCTGATACCGTCGACGAAGTGCACCAAGGCGGAACACCGCTACCGCGAGCACCCGAACGGATGCTTTCGGCGACGGGGTTCTCCTACAGTCACTTGGTCGGGGCTATGGAGTGAAGGCTGTCTATTAAGTTTATCGGCTAGTATCCTCGTACGCTACGTGATTGCGACGGACTTTTGATCACATCAAAATTCCGTAGCAACCGATCAAGTGAGACTAAACTGCTGTGTTTATAACATTTATTTAGTTATCTCATAACTATTGTGAATTCCAATTATTGTATCCCATTCCAGATAAATAGAAAATGTTAAACTTTCCGATCGAACAATCGAACACCCAAGTTTTCCCGATATAGCTCAATACATGAAATAAGTCTAACAACATTCCGTTCGTGCCTCAGTACCAACGGTCCAGCCGTAGAAGGGTCAAGCCAACGCCTCACATGTGGCACGCCGTACTGCCCCAAACCCGAAGGTTCAAAGGGCAGTTCAAGACGGTCACATAATCGAGTTAAGGTTTGTTGTCTTCTAGAGGGACCATCGCGTTACTTGCACTACTTAGAACGTCGTTAAACTACGGAAAAATCCAACACTTGGAAATTTCCCGACAGGGGAAAAGTTGGGTATTTATATCCGGTCGAACTTTTTAACATATTCTAAAAATTTATCCGGAAAGCCACACAGACAAAATTCGATAATCCGATCGAACATTCGAATCCCCAAAACAACCCAGAAAATTCAACTCTTGAATAAATTTTAAAAATTCCCAGAAAATCCAGAAGAATTTATCAGGTATTACTGTGCAAACAGTAAGGGATGACGTCATGATTGGGCCGCTGATCCGCCGCAGAAGCCATGCTTATGCCGCGGATCCGCCGCGAAAATTACTGTTCACCAGAAACTTTTTGCACCGTAATTCTTATTTTTCCCTGCTGAATTTTTTAGCAATTTTTAATATTGAAAAACTCACTGTTTTCAAAAAGTACAGAGAGCAAGATTGATTTGGTGTTTCGGGTTCGTTCGGACTTCAAATTCCGTCTGGACTTCGCCTAAGGCTCTAGCTAGGCTCTGATACCACTGTAGGGTTCCTAGGCACCCTAATGGGGTCTCACAAGGCATCGATCATGCCAAATTAAAATTTTAACGGTGCCGAGAAACCCGACTACGGATCGTTTGCTAGAAAACTAGGCGAAAAGATAACTAGTTAACACTTAACTAAGGGAATACGGAAATACAACCTTTGTAGATCCAGTGCACCACCTCCATAGCTCCGCAACGAAGTCCTCTCTGCTGTCCAAATCAAATCCGGGCTCTAGCGTCGGCTTCGTCGGAGAATGGGCAAGCTAGGTTGTCGATGTCCATGCCGAAGATGATCTACGTCGAGGCATCGCTAGATCAAGCTCACATCTTCACCAAGTCAAGAAACTTGTGAAGAAAACACACTCTACTACTTGGCAAGAGGTAGAGGATGAAGAAATAGGAAGTGGGTTAACTTTAGAATTGGATTTCTCACTCAAAAACATCAATCACCATTCATGAGGTAAGCTTTTCTTCACTTGAAGCAAGGAAGAAGAAGAAGAATAATATGATAAGTTTTTTTTTATATTGAAAAAGAAAATCAATACTTATCATAACATGGACCATGGTCAAGTGTAGAGATTAAACTAGGGTTAATGGAGTGGTTAGGGTTAAGCATGAGACAAAATGGTTACTTAGGTCAAAGCTTCATGAAGCTTCAACTAGAATACAATACAAGCCACCATTTTCCTTTATGCTATTTATTTTTCCAAAAAGAATAAATGAACAAATAAATGAATAAGTAAAAACCCTAATCATCCACTTAACCATAGTTTAATACTTTACACTTAACCAAAAAGCATGTATCATCAAACATGATACAATCATGTGCACAAAATCATATCGCATATGCAATACGCAAACCCGAGTGAGAAAATCCATTTAAAGTGAACCGATACTAGTTAATGCAAAGTAATATATCAAATATATAATTATACATTAAATCATTAAATCAACACTTGATTCAATGATCCGGTCATGTCGCACACAACCGACTAGTATACAATGTATCGGCTTATCGAATCAACGCTTGAATCGATAACTAGGTTATATCGCATACAACCATTCGATACATTCATCGCGAGAATGGAATACGGTATCACATACACGCATTATTCTCGGTCCCGCACATATCTCATATGCGCTCCTATTTCGTTTCGCTTGAGCCAGGAAACCTCTGTGTAGGACTCTAAAGACTCGTCAATACGCCGGCAGCGGATGATGATCATATCAAACATCCACAAGCCGCAAGCGGTCTGCTAAACGTAACGGCCACCCGGGTATTGAGCGATCTGAAGATCGACGAGCAAGCCCGCTCACACTTCAGTGAATCCGACCAGTAACACTACCGTACAGTCCGGTCTGATCGTCTGATATGTCGCATATCTTGCCTAGGGGTGGTAAACGTCAGACCCCAATAGCTCGATAAGTCGTGTCGATATGAGGCTCATAACGGGTCGAGAAACTACTGGTAACACTTACCAGCAATTCTCTGATCAGCCCTGGCCAGGGACTTCCTGTTATAGCCAATCGAACACAGCGCAACATCAACCCCCTATACCGGGAGAGACGAATCCCCTCCTATCGCTCATTGCCTCCATGTGACTCGGGACTGTACCCAAAAACCACCGTTTTTCACGCCCTCTTGGACGTGGTAAGATGGAAATCAAAGCACAGTGGGAACCACACAAGACTCTATGACGATCTCGGGTCAACAGACTACTCTGTACCAGTGTCACCAGAGAACTGCCATCTGACGTGAGGTATAATACCATCTGGGAGTTCTCGGCGAGTCCGTCCAGTGTACCCAGTCTCTACTGAGCACCCGTATATCTCCTCTGATGTCAAACACCGATGGATATGGGATCATCCATCGCCCATCTGTATGGGTCGAGAAGGTACACGCTAGTCTACTCTGGTATATCGATGCCCAGTCTCGATACACCCACGACTAGGGACTTTGAAGGATGTACTTATAGACTACCATGTCCCCACTAGTATGATCCGCATCATAGTCTAGGTAGTCAAGTACACATCCTAAGGGCTTTACCAACATGTAACAGAGAGACAATCGGTATACACGTTAAGGTAAAGAGCAACCAGATAGCATACTATCATGTCGAGCAAGAAAGTCCTCCCTATATATGTCCCAGCATCCACTACAATATACATCCTGTGTACAGTAATGGCCTCTAGGGCATACATATAACTAACAACCTGTTTGCACGACTCAGTAGAGCCGTGGTAGGGTGGCAATCAAAGTACAGTGGGAGAACACACAAGACTCTATGACGATCTCGGGTCTACAGACTAAACTGTACCAGTGTCACCTGAGAACTGCTATCCGACGATAGATATAATTCCATATAGGAGTTCTCGGTGAGTCCGTCCAGTGTACCCAGTCATCACTGAGCACCCGTATACGATCTCGATGTCAAACATCGATGAATGTGGGAACATCTATCGCCCATCATACGGGTCAAGTATCATATACGCTAGTCTACTCTGGTATATCGATTCCCCGTCTCGATACACCTACGACTAGGGACATTCCAGGATATGCTTATAAACTACAGATGTCCCACTAGTATGATCTCTATCATAATCACTGTAGTCAAGCCAATATCCTCAGGGCTTTATCAACATGTGTGAATGAATAAAAGCATGATCAAATCAACATGTTAGATAAAGAAGAACCAGATACCATACTATCATGTCGAGAAAGAATGTACACTGAATATATATATATATATATATATACATGTATAAATACATCCACTATCATATAATGGCCTCTAGGACATACATATATCCAACAATCTCCCACTTGTACTAAGGCCAGTTATTGGCGTATCTCATACCCAACATCTCAAAATGTCGCTCATGCTGCGGCTGAGGGAGGGCCTTGGTGAGTGGATCCGCGGCGTTATTCTTTGTGTCTACTCTCCTAATCTCGATCTCGCGGCGATCTACAATCTCCCGGATCAAATAAAAGCGCCTCAGGATGTGTTTGGACCACTGATGGGACCTGGGCTCCTTGGCTAATGCCATAGCCTTATTATTATCACAATACAATGGTATTGGATCAATAATGATCGGAACTACTCCTAGCTCCGAGACGAACTTCTTCATCCAGACGGCTTCCTTGGCGGCATCATTCGCAGCAATGTACTCAGCCCCCATCGTAGAGTCTGCAACGGTATCCTGTTTGGAACTCTTCCAACTTACCGCCCCTCCATTGAGGGAAAATACAAACCCAGAGATAGATTTGCTGTCGTCCTTATCGCTCTGTAAGCTCGAATCGGTAAAGGCCTCCATTTGGAGATCTCCATTACCATACACCAAGAACAATTCTTTAGTCCTTCGTAAGTACTTAAGAATGTTCTTCACAGCTATCCAGTGATTCTCCCCTGGGTTGGATTGATACATGCTTACAACACTAAGTGCATAAGCTATATCTGGGCATGTACATAACATCGCATACATTATAGATCCTACTTCCGAAGCATAGGGTATAATGCTCATGCGAGCTCTCTCTTCATCGGTCTTTGGGCAAGAGTCCTTGGAGAGAGTGACCCCATGGTAAGCGGGTAAGGCACCCCGCTTGGAGTCTTCCATACTAAACCTTTTTAGGATGGTGTTGATGTACCTGGTTTGGGACAATCCCAATAACCTCTTGGATCTATCCCCATAGATCCTTATGCCCAAAATGTTTATAAGAAAGATTTGACCGACTGTAGCATAGGAATATCATTTCCTATCAGAAGAATGTCATCCACGTACAATACGAGGAATGTGACAGCTCTCCCTACAGCCTTCTTATAAACACAAGGTTCATCTGGATTTTTGATGAAATCAAACTCTTTGATAACATCATCGAAACAGATGTTCCAACTCCGTGATGCCTGCTTTAACCCATATATGGATTTAAGCAATTTACATGCTTTCCCGCTGCTCCAACTGTCAATGAAGCCCTCTGGCTGATCCATATAAACGCATTCTTCCAAATTTCCATTTAGAAATGCCGTTTTAACGTCCATCTTCCAGATTTCATAGTCGTAGTGAGCAGCAATAGCAAGTAGGATCCGAATGGATTTAAGCATGGCTATGGGAGAAAAAGTCTCGTCATAGTCCAAACCTGGTCTTTGACGAAAACCCTTCGCCATAAGTCTTGCCTTATAGGTCTCCACCTGCCTATCTACACCAATCTTTCTTTTAAAGATCCATTTGCACCCCACAGGTTTTACCCCAGGGGGTACAACGTCCAAAGTCCATACTTTGTTGGTGTACATAGACTTCATTTCGGACCTCATGGCATCCAGCCACTTCACAGAGTCTCCACGATAGCTTGCTGAAAGCTGGTAGGATCATTATCATCCATGATGCAGTCTTCTCCGTTACCATCAATGAGGAAACCGTAGTGCCTCTCCGGTGGGCGAGAAGTCCTACCAGACCTACGGAGTGGCCGAGGCTCCTCAGATTCTATTGCAACAGCCGGTTCAACCAAGTCGTCATTTGTAGTTTGTGTCTCCAGAACCTCTTCTAGATCTACCACATTGCCATCAGCTTTATCTATGAAAAACTCTTTTTCCAAGAATGTGGCATACTGAGAAACAAACACTTTTTGTTCCTCCTTGTGGTAGAATAGATATCCATAAGAATTCTTTGGATACCCCACAAAATTACACATAACCGATCGTGTCTCGAGTTTGTCCGGATTCTGCTTTTTAACATAGGCCGAGCAACCCCAAATCTTAATTCTCTTAAGAGATGGTCTCTTCCCATGCCATATCTCATATGGCGTGGTAGACACGGTTTTGGTTGGGACCCTGTTCAGTAAAAACGCTGCAGTCTCCAATGCATGCCCCCAAAACGAGATAGGTAACCCAGCATCGCTCATCATGGAACGGATCATATGTAATAGGGTCCGATTCCGTCGTTCTGACACACCGTTGTGCTGTGGTGTGTAAGGAAGAGTGAGCTGAGAGAGAATCCCATTCTCTTTTAGGAAGTTTGCAAATTCTGCACTGCGATACTCTCCACCTCGATCTGATCTAAGCATCTTGATACTCAAGCCGGTTTGTTTTTCTACTTCTTGTTTATATTCAGTGAATTTCTCGAAAGCTTCGGACTTGTGCTTTAATAAACATACATGACCGAATCTTGAGAAATCGTCAGTGAACGTAATGAAGTATGAAAAACCGCCTCTAGCCTGTGTAGACATTGGCCCGAATACATCACTATGTATGAGGCCTAGGAGCTCAGTAGCTCTTTCTCCGCGTCCGGTAAACGGAGTTTTGGTCATTTTACCCTTGATACAAGATTGGCAAGTCGCATAAGATTTATATTCAAAAGGGTTTAAATATCCATCTTTGTGTAGCTTGTTTAGTCTTGTTTCGTTAATATGACCAAGTCTACAGTGCTAAAAAAAGCTTCATTTATTTCTGAAAGTTTTCTTTTATTAGTGTGTTGTATACTGAAAACTGTGTGTTGATTTAGGACGTATACCCCGTTATTAAGCGTACCATACCTGTAGGGTTCTTAGGCACACACTAGAGGTCTCACAAGGCATCAACCATGCCAAATTCAAATTTTACAAGTGCCGAGAAACCCTAATACGGATCGTTGACTAGAGTTAAGGTGAAACATGCAACTAGTTAACAACATAACTAAGGGAACGAAAATACAACCTTTGTAGATCCGGTCCTCCACCTCTATAGCTCCATGATGAAGTCTCCTTGCTGTCCAAATCGAATCCCGGGCTCTAGCGTCGGCTTCATCGGAGAAATGGGCGGGCTTGGTCGTCGGCTTCGATGCCGAAGATGATCTACGTCGAGGCAACACAAGATCAAGCTCCAACTTCACCAAGTCATGAAACTTGTGAAGAAAACACCCTATACTACTTGGCAAGAGGTAGAGGATGAAGAAACAGGAAGTGGGTTCACTTTGGATTTGGATTTCTCACTTGGAATCAACACTTGATAAATTTCAAGAAAGCATTTCTTTCTTCATCAAGAAGAAGAAGAAGAAAAGAATGGAAAAATGAATTAAATCTAATTGAATAATCAAGTGATGGTTATCATAATGTAACCATGGTAAAGTGTAGAGAATAAACTAGGGTTAGGTGAATGGTTAGGGTTAAGCATGAAGACAAAAATGGTCACTAAGTCAAAGCTTCATGAAGCTTCAATAACAAACAAAGAAAGCCACCATTTCTCTTCATCTTTTCAAAATAAATAAATAAATAAATAAATATGAAAATCAAAACCCTAACCATTTAAATAACCATGGTTTAATCTTTACACAAACTCAAGTGAGCATGTATCATCAAACATGATACAATCAAGTGCACACAAAAATATATCACATATACAATGTGCACATCAAGTGAGAAAATCCTTTTAAAATGAACCAATACTAGTTAATGCAAAGCAATATATCAAATATACAATTATGCACTAAATCATTAAATCAACACTTGATTTAATGATCCGGTCATATCGCATATAACCGACTAGTATCAAGTGTATCAATGTATCGAATCAACACTTGATTCGGTAACCCGGCTATATCACATATAACCTGCCAATGATACAAATCGCGAGAATAGAATACGGTATCACATACACACATTATTCTCGGCCCTGCACATATCTCATATGCGCTCCTATTTCGTTTTGCTTGAGCCAGGAAACCTCTGTGTAGGACTCTAAAGACTCGTCAATACGCCGGCAGCAGGTGATGATCATATCAAACACCCACAAGCCGCAAGCGGTCAGCTAAACGTAACGGCCACCCGGGTATTGAGCGATCAGAAGATCGACGAGCAAGCCCGCTCACACTCCTGTGAATCCAACCAGTGACACTTACCGTACAGTCCGGTCTGATCGTCTGATATGTCGCATATCTCGCCTAGGGGTGGTAAACGTCAGACCCCAGTAGCTTGATAAGTCGTGTCGATATGAGGTCTATAACAGTTCGAGAAACTACTGATAACACTTACCAGTAAATCTCAGCAACCCTTGCCTGGGATTTCCGGTTATAGCCAATCGAACACAGTGCAACATCAACTCCCTATACAGGGAGAGACGAATCCCCTCCTATCGCTCATTGCCTCCATGTGATTCGGGACTGTACCCAAAAGCCACCGTTTTGCACGCCCTCTTAGACGTGGTAAGGTGGAAATCAAAGCACAGTGGGAACCACACAAGACTCTATGACGATCTCGGGTCAACAGACTACTCTGTACCAGTGTCACCAGAGAACTGCCATCTGACGTAAGGTATAATACCATCTGGGAGTTCTCGGCGAGTCCGTCCAGTGTACCCAGTCTCCACTGAGCACCCGTATATCATCTCTGATGTAAAACACCAATGGATATGGGATCATCCATCGCCTATCTGTATGGGTCGAGAAGGTATACGCTAGTCTACTCTGGTATATCGATGCCCCGTCTCGATATACCCACGATTAGGGACCTTGAAGGATGTACTTATGGACTACCCTGTCCCCACTAGTATGATCCGCATCATAGTCCAGGTAGTCAAGTACACATCCTAAGGACTTTACCAACATGTAACAGAGAGACAATCAGTGTACACGTTAATGTAAAGAGCAACCAGATAGCATACTATCATGTCGAGCAAGAAAGTCCTCCCTATATATGTCCAAGCATCCACTACAATATACATCCTATGTATAGTAATGGCCTCTAGGGCATACATATAACTAACAATCTCCCACTTGCACTAGGGCCATCTGATAGCAGTGGTTGCAGTATCTCATACTCAACCATCCCATAAAAGTCTCTCTCTGGGAAAAGGCCTTTGTAAGTGGATCCGCCGTGCTGTCCTCTGAGTCTACTCTCCTAACCTCGATCTCCTTGGATATCAACCATCTCCATGATCAGGTGATACTGCCTTAGAATATATCTGGATCATTGATGGGATGGTCCTTGGGATATGCCACAACTCCATTGTCACACAATGGGAGGAACTAAGTTCATCTCATGAACAAATATACATCCAGACTGCCTCTTTGGTAGCATCTTAAGTAGCGATGTATCGAGCCTTTATCGTCTAGTATGCCACGGTATCTAGCTTGGAACTCTTCCAACATACCGTCCCTTTACTGAGGGTAAAGACAATGCCTGCGACTGATTTTCAGTCATCCTTATCACCCTGGAACCCTTCCAGTGATTCTCCCCAGGATCGGTTGATACCATCTCACTACAACTAGTGAGAATCCTAACATCCAATTAGATCTATCTCATAGATCCAAAACCCAGGATTTAGGAGGTATCACTTTTGATCCTATATGGAGAATCATTGTGATAAGCGGAGATTGACCGAGAGTAGCATTGGAAACTCCTTCCCTATCAAGAGCATGTCATCCACGTACTCTACGAGGATCGTCACTATACTCCCTACTACCTTTTTGTTTATACAAGGTTCATCTACCATTTTGATGATGTCAAACTCTTTGACAAACATATCAAAACAGATGTTCCAACTCCGCGATTCTTGCTTTATCCTATAAAGCATCTTGTACGCGTTTCCGCTGCTCCCACTGTCTACGAAGCCCTCTGGCTGTGTACATATAGACGTTCTCTTCTAAAAGATCATTTTAGAAAAGCAGTCATGACACCCAACCGCCAGATATCGTAGTCATGGTATGTAGCCGTGGCAAGTAGGATCTGGATGGACTTAAGCATAGCCACTGAAAAAGGTTTCATCATTATCCACACCTGGTCGATGATGAAAACCTTTAACATGTCTAGCTTTGAAAGTCTCAACTTTTCCATCTACACCAAGTAATCTTCTCAAGATGTACTTGCTCCTGATGGGGATTTAACCCTTCAGATATAGCAACCAAAGTCCATACTTTGTTGGTGTATAAGGATTCCATCTCAGATCACTAAGCATCCAGCCATTCTTACAGAGTCTTACTCCTGATGGCCAGCTCGAAACTAGTTGGGTCATCATCTCATGATGCAATCCTCGCTCCCACTGTCATAGAGAAACTGAAGTATCTCTCAGGCGAGTGAGGAACCTTACTAGATCGTCGGAGAGGCTGAGGTTCGTTGGTTACTATTGTATCCTTTGGTTCTATCAAATCATCATTTGCAGTTTGTATAGCTGGAACCATTCCAGTTCTACATAACAGACCTCGCCTCGAGCTTATCCGGATTATGCTTTTAGATATAGCCCGGACAACCCCAAATCTTAACCAACTTAAGATATGGGCTCTTCCCTTTCCATATCACATATGAAGCGGTAGGCAACTGAATTGATTGGAACCCTATTCAATAGGTATGCAGCTTCTCAAGTGCATAACTCCCAAAAGGAAATAGGAAACTCAGTAGTACTCATCATAGAGCACACCATATCACATAGGGTGCTATTGCTCCGCCCCGATACAACGACGCACTGTGGTGTATACGGAGGAGTAATGCTGAGAGAGAATCTCATTCTCCTTTAGAATAATCCAGGATTTCCGTGCTCAAGTATTCTCCTCCTCGATTACATCAAAGGACATAATACTATACCCATATTTTGGTTCTCTACTTCTAACTTATATTCTGTGAATATCTCAAAAGGTTCGGACTTGTGTTTCAACAGGAACATATGTCTGAATCTCGAGAGATCATCAGAGAATGTAACGAAGTACAAAGAACCGGTCCTGGCATGTGCAGACAGGGGACCTTACATACATCATCATGTATCAGTCCCAAGAGTTTACTGACTCTTTCTCTGTTTCCAATAAACAGTGCTATGGTCATCTTATCTTTATGACATGACTGGCAAGTTTCACAAGATGTAAATTAAAACTAATTTAAATATGCATCTAAATGTAACTTCAGCCAGTCGGGTCGCATTGATATGACCTAGTCTACAATGCCTCAAGAAGGATCCGTTCATTTCTGAACACTTCCTCTTGTGTTTGTTCTGTATACTGGGAACTGTAGTTTGATTTAGAACGTTAATACTTTTAGATAACGTGCCTGAACCGATCAACTTTCGATATAGGAAATGTTCAAAACATTATCCAACAATACAAAATTTTATCGTTTCTTTACTAATAAAGTGACGGATATGATTTTGTATATCAGGTTCGGTATCTAATAACATTCGTTCAGAATCAATGTATTTGTAATACATGGTGACAGTGACCAACAGACTTGGCTGCAACACTTGCCCCGTTTTCTGCCTCATGAAACTTATCACCCTTTCTCAGTTCTCTACCTTTCTGTAGCCCATGTAAAGGATTACATTTGCGGGATCCTGATCCGGTATCTAATACCCAGGACGTAGAGGATACTGAGAAACAGTTCTTTGTAATGAACACACCCGAAGATGATGCATCAGTATGCACTCTCTTCGTTTGGGCGGCACGGGAATTCTGGTAATCCCCTATTTCCTGCTCTATCTTATAACAATTATAAGTTAGAGCGGGACCAACGTTCCCCAGCTCAGTATAACAAGCGGGTTCGGTCAATACATCCATATTATTATCTTGATTAAGGCGTGATATGGTCTCTACCTGGAGAGAGAGAGAAGAAAACACTCAGCGTATGCTCTTGCAAGATCAGATTGGTTTTTATTTTATCTAATCAGGATGGCTCCCACTGCTTTTTATCAAATCTTCCTTCAAACCCGCAAAGGAAAGACCAGCCGGGATTAATTACACGCTACAAGTTCGCCAATCTTTCTGCCAGGCCAGTGTCGGTACTTTGAGGGAGGTCCCCCATGCTTTCGCACGAACCTAATTAGTGTAAACCTCGTTTTCCCAGAGGCGTAACCTCGTTGACACTTTTCTAGACACCTACTTGATCGGCTAATTGTAATGTGTAAAACTCTCCCAGGAGTAACTCTTACTCGCAGCGGGTATCGGGATCCAACTATCTCATAGAAGGTATGCAATCTCATTGCAAATTTCAACACTTGAAATTCCCGATAATTTTGCCCCTAGCGTCCTATGACCTTAACGCAGGCCAACAAACCATAGTGCGCTAGTCAAGTTCAACCCGTCATTTCCTGATTGAATTAAACCCACCCGCACGACCCTTGACGCAGGCCAACAAAGTCGCACGACTACCCTAATCCAATCTGCATCATATGCATAAGCAGATAAATACTAGTTAGCTACCGCACACTACGCCTTGACGCAGGCCAACAAACGTAGCACGAATACTAACTAGCACTTATCTGAAATGACGGAGGGCTACGACAGGTTTTTCTGAAAACCTATTGCGTAATGAACTTGATATCGTTGTAGAATCAAATGATTTTAAAATGGAGTGTTTTTGAGGCTTTTCTAGTTTTGCTAAAGGAGTCACTCCCGGTGAAGGGATCGTCGGTCCTTTCCTCGTCGAATGAGGTGCGGGATATATCATATATATCGCTGTGCAAAGCAAAAACTATAGAAGCAATCAAAAGACAAACCGAGTGTGTAGCATCTGCCAGTTATTGCTAAAGGAGTCACTCCCGGCGAAGGGATCTCGGTCCTTTCCTTATCGAATAAGGTGCAGGATATATCATATATACCGCTGTGCAAAGCAAGAACTGTAGCTACCTGTTTTATTTTTGAAATTCGATTCTACAACATCTTTATGTAAGTGCACAGCGGCGCCCCGGCCGTCAAACCGACGGCCAAATGCGGAAACGGCGATAAACTTTAATTTTGCGAACTTAGCAAACCGGCACCACCGCGCACTAAACCCCGGATCGGGCCATTAAACTAGATCTAGCTAACAACAAGACGGGTTAGAGATATACCGAGTGATCCGAGTCCTCCGGTCTTCTCATCATCGTCCCGATCTCACGCGGAATGTCCGGTCTCCATCTCCTCGCCGGAAGGGCACCACGTCGCCTGTTTCTTTTACGGGCTCCCGCCTCAATACCGAGGCAACTCGGGCATGAAGCTGGCAAGTCGACATGCCCAAGATTGGCTGTAGAATGTGTAGGGTTGTGTCTCATTTGGGGTTTTGTTGCCTTTGTGGATGGAGGAATGAGGTTAAGAAAAATGGTGCTTTCATTTTTCATGCAAGGAAATTGAGATGAACATAAAATGCCACAAGCTCACAAAATGAAACTCTCTAATTCCTCCTCAAAGAAGTGGCCGGCCCTTATCTTATGAGAATGGTGGAGGGAAGGGATTTGTAGCATGAAGGGAGGTGATGGTAGTATAAAGCAAGAGGTGACCATAAACAAAACATCATGATAACAAACATACATCCAAACCATAACCCTTTCCAATCACAATTAATGCAAGTGATGGTGGAAAAGAAAAGATGCCACCATAAGCTCTCATCTCACAAATAAACCCTCCACAAAATGTTATTTGCAAACTTGCAAATAACCCCCTCCATTGGAAAAGTCCGGCCGAGAAAGAACAAAGGAAAACCGGCTGGAACGGAATGCAAACTGGCAACTCCAGAAAACTGGTCCCGTAATAAATTACAGGAAAACCCCCATACTGTGCATACTGTAAGTCCATATTGCGACCCCCGGTTCTTACGGGGAGGCGGAAACGGTATAAAAAACGAATTTTTATCGCAAGAGGCAACATGGACTAAACTATGGTCGGGATCGTTGTCTAAACTAAAACTAGCAAACTATGCTAAAGAGAGTTAGCTACTCGGATGAAGATGGTTATACCTAGACTTGAACTCCTTCGTCTTCAAACTTTGTAGAGGTTGATGGTTCTACTTTGTCGCCTTCTTCCGTCGAAGATGGATCCACCTCGAAGGCTCGACCTTTGGGCTCTTTCTCGTACTTGGAGTGAACTAAAATCACCGGCTTGCTAGACCCTTGATCCTAGAGTGAGTAGAGAGTGTCTAAGGGTTGCTTTTGTTTTTCAAGAGAAGGATTCTCAACTCATGAGAAGGTTTCTCTTGACTAGAGGAAGAAGAAGATGAAGTGAAGAGAGAGAGTGAGAATGATAGAATGAGCTATCATTTCCTTTCTTGCAACCATAATGCAAAAAGAAAAATGAATTATCAAATAATAATAATCAAAATGAAAAGGTTGATGGAAAGTTTTAGAATGACTAATATCATTACAAGCATTAAATGAAAATGCAAGAATCAAGAGCATCTTTCTCTTGTAATGATAATGGTCAAATGTTCAACCATGGTCAACAAGTCAACCATGGTCAACAAGTCAACAAAAACTAACCATGACACAATTTCATTTTATTATATATTATTAAATGATATAATACAAATCCATTAGGGTTTGGAAAAATACAACTGTCAACTGTGCATACGCACCCGTTCCGAAACCCTAATGAAAAATCATCTTCCTCCTCCTCAAAAAGAACTGTGCATACACACCTGCATTCTTGTTCCGAGGAACATGAATACTGAGAGATAAAAGCAACCCCAAATACTATACCAGTATCCGGCTCAAACCAGAGCCCGCTGGTAAAATCCGTCCGGACTCCAAACGTGCACAAGTGCGCGGATGAGAACGAACCCTGTCGCAAAACCATGCGACCTCTACTCTGTTTTGCCCAGAGGCGAATACCCTCTGTGTGGGACTCTAAAGACTCGACACTACGCTGGCAGTGGGTTTAACCACAGACCGCAAGCGGCACTAGCTGTGCGTAACGGTCCCCAGGTAGATGTCGACAAGAAGGCTGACGAGGTGAAACCCCATCTGTACTCCTACTGAGTCTGAATGTGACAGTCTCCGTACAGTCCGGTCTGTTCGTCTGATACATCGCATGGCGGGCCTAGGGGGCGGTAAACGTCAGTCCCCCAATAGCGGTACAAGTCGTGCCGGAGCGAAGCCCAAAACACCCTGAGATAACACTGGAAACCTACCAGTATATCTCGTTTGCCCTGGCCAGGGACTACTCGTGTAATGGCTGTCCTAGACACAGCGCGATGTCAACCCCCAATACCGGGAGAGACGAATCCTGTCTAACCGTCACTGCCTCCAAGTGCTTCGGGACTGCACCCAACCACCACCTGTTTGCACGACTCCTTTGAGCCGTGGTAGGGTAGTGATCAAAGTGCAGTGGGAACACACTTGAGGCGAAGTGCCAGTGTCAAGTCAGCGGACTAAGCTGTACTCATGTCACCTGGGAACTGATAACTGACGATAGGTATAATACCAACTAGTCAGTTCCCGACGAGTCCTGTCCAGTGTACTCGTAACCCAACGAGCACCCGTATACTATCTCCAGTACGACGTACTGATGGCTGTGGGACAGACCATCTCCCACACTGGGATGAGAAGCGCATACGCTAGTCTACTCCGGAGTATCGATGCCCTGTCTCGATAGTCCTGCGACTAGGGACCTGTATAAGGATGTGCTTATAGATTACCCAGCCCCCACTAGTGTGACTGCCATCACAACGCTGGTAATCAAGCAAAGATCCTAAGGGCTCTACTAATGCGTATAAGTGATATACTGAAATAAACACAAGTACACATTGAAGTAGAAACAAACCAAGTAGCATACTACTATTTTGAGCAAGATTGTATATACAAGGTGAATATCCCAAGCATCCATTAAGTAATATACAAACTAGTATGATACAGTAATGGCCTCTAGGGCATATACACTAACAATCTCCCACTTGCACTAAGGCCATGTACTGGCGTATCGAAGACCTATCATCTCGATCAGCCGCTCGAACTGAGTCTGGGGCAGGGCCTTGGTGAATGGATCTGCAGTGTTGTCTTCTGAAGCAACTCTCCGAACCTCGATCTCCTTGCGATCCACGATCTCCCTGATCAGGTGATACCGCCTCAAGATGTGCCTGGATCTTTGATGGGACCTGGGTTCCTTTGCTAAAGCTATAGCCCCGTTGTTGTCGCAATACAGAGGTACTGGGTCAATAATGGACGGAACCACCTGAAGTTCCTTTAAGAACTTCCTTATCCAGACAGCTTCTTTTGCGGCATCAGATGCAGCGATGTATTCCGCTTCCATAGTCGAGTCTGCGACGGTTTCCTGTTTGGAACTCTTCCAACACACCGCCCCTCCATTGAGGGTAAATACAAAACCCGACATGGACTTGGAATCATCCTTGTCACTCTGGAAGCTGGAGTCAGCAAAGGCCTCAATCTGGAGGTCTTTTCCGCCATACACCAAAAACATCTCCTTAGTCCTCCTCAGGTACTTGAGAATGTTCTTTACCGCTATCCAATGTTTCTCCCCAGGGTTTGACTGATACCGGCTTACTACACTCAGTGCATAAGCTACATCCGGTCTGGTACACAACATCGCATACATTATAGAGCCTACCGCAGAAGCGTAGGGTATAATAGACATGCGATCCCTCTCCAAATCAGTCTTGGGAGACATCTCTTTAGAGAGGGTGATCCCGTGACAAGCCGGTAGGTTACCGCGCTTGGAATCTTCCATACTGAATCTTTTCAGTACGGTGTCGATGTACCTGGACTGAGAAAGTCCCAATATCCTCTTGGATCTATCACGATGGATCCGGATCCCCAGGATGTATGAGGCATCACCCAGGTCTTTCATGGAGAACCTTTGTGACAAGAACCCCTTGACAGATTGTAGCATAGGAATGTCATTTCCTATTAAGAGAATGTCATCCACGTATAAAACGAGGAATACTACAGTTCTCGCTACAAATCTACTATAGATGCATGGTTCATCTGGATTTTTGATAAAGCCAAATTCCTTGACCGTCTCATCAAAACAGATGTTCCAACTCCGCGATGCCTGCTTTAGTCCATAGATGGACTTAAGCAACTTGCACACCTTTCCGCTGCTCCCACTCTGATTGAAACCCTCTGGCTGGTCCATATAGACACACTCCTCTAAATTTCCATTTAGAAAAGCTGTCTTTACGTCCATTTGCCAGATCTCATAATCGTGGAAGGCAGCAATGGCAAGAAGGATCCGAATGGATTTCAGCATGGCTACTGGAGAAAAGGTTTCGTCGTAGTCCAAGCCAGGTCTTTGACGAAAACCCTTTGCTACCAGCCTAGCTTTATAGGTCTCAACCTGTCCATCTACACCAATCTTCCTTTTGAAGATCCACTTGCATCCTACGGGTTTTACCCCGTCTGGAGCAATGTCCAACGTCCATACCTTGTTGGTGTACATGGACTCCATTTCGGTCCGCATTGCATCCAGCCATTTCACTGAGTCAACGCTCTGAACGGCCTGCTGGAAGCTAGTAGGCTCATCATAATCTATGATGCAATCCTCTCTATCCCCGTCTATGAGAAAACCGCAGTATCTCTCGGGCGGATGAGACTGCCTACTACTCCTGCGGAGCGGCGTAGGAATGTCCTGTTCTGTTGAACCCTCTGGTTCCACTAAGCTTTCAGTAACAGTCTGTGGTTCTGGAATTTCTTCCAGTTCTACTGCGCTCCCACTTATTTCTTTTTCTATGAACTGGTGTTCTAGAAAGTGGGCATCGACGAGAGAACAAGAACTTTTTGTTCCTCTTCACAGTAGAAGAAATATCCCTTGAATTCTTTGGATATCCCACAAACTTGCACAGTACTGAGCGTGCCTCGAGCTTGTCCGCATGCTGCTTTTTGACAAAAGCTGAACTTCCCCATATCTTAATGTGATTAAGATGGGGTCTCTTCCCACACCATATCTCAAATGGCGTAGTAGGCACAGTCTAGTGGGAACTCGGTTCAAAAGGGTATGCGGCTGATTCTAGCGCATACCCCCAGAATGATCGCGGTAACTCAGCGTTACTCATCATGGACCTCACCATATCCAATAGGGTGCGGTTCCGTCTCTCCGATACACCGTTATGTTGTGGGGTGTAAGGAGGAGTAGCTGAGAGAGAATTCCGTTCTCTTTTAAATAGTCAGGAACTCGGCACTTAAGTATTCTCCACCTCGATCCGATCTTAGAATCTTAATACTTTTGCCGGTCTGTTTCTCTACTTCATTCTTATACTCCTGGAATTTTCCAAAGGCCTCGGACTTATGTTTCATTAAGAAGACATAACCGTACCTTGAGAAGTCATCCGTAAAAGTAATGAAGTAAGAATGTCCGCTTCGGGCATGTGTAGACATTGGACCGCACACGTCACTGTGTACGAGTCCCAAGAGCTCGCTCGCTCTTACTCCATGTCCAGTAAACGGAGAGTTTTTGTCATCTTTCCCTTGAGACAGGATTGACAAGTGGCATACGACTGATATTTGAACGCATTCAAATACCCTTCTGTATGTAACTTCGTCAACCTTCTCTCATTGATGTGACCCAATCTACAATGCCATAAGAAAGTCTGATTTATTTCTGGAGACTTTCTTTTGTGTGTATTCTGGACATTAAAAATCTGTGGTTGGTTTAACACGTATATACCATTACTCAGAGTACCTGACCCAATCAATACTTGATTAAGTGAATGTTTACAACATTACTTACAAACGCAAATTCATAACCTTCTTTAGAAACTAAAGATACAGAAATGATATTACAAGTTGCGTTGGGTACAAAAAGCAATTACGCAAAACCAAAACATGTCCATCTGACATTCCCAGGTGATAGTCCCCCACGGCTTTAGCATCCATGCTAGCTCCGTTCGCAACTCTGAGGGTCATGTCACCTGCCTTCAAATCCCTACGGTTTCTCAACGCCTGCAAAGAAATTACAGATATGAGATCCTGATCCGGTATCCAATACCCAGGAAGTAGAGTTTATTGAAAGACAGTTTTCAATAACATACACACCTGAAGCTGAAGCTGCAACCTGCTTCAATTCCTGTGTTCTGGCCTTCCAGGCCCTGCAATCATTCTTCCAGTGTCCTTTCTTATGACAAAAGAAGCATTCTTCCTTATCCACAAGCTTCCCCGCTATCTTTGTTGCTTTACCTTTCCCTTCGTATCCACTTTACCAACACCGCCCCTTGGTTTGGCGGGGGCCTTCTCTTCTTTCCCTTGGCTTTCGCCTTGGACCTAGAAGAAGATGATCCTCCTACAAACAAAGTGGATGTTTCCCTACCTTTCTGTAGGGTGCCTCTGCGCTCCTCAGCAGGTTGAGGAGCTCTGAAAGTTCAACCTCCTTTTCTTGTAGGTTGAAGTTCATTATAAACTGGGCGTAAGTGGAAGGAAGGGACTGGAGAAACTATATCCGCATATAGCTCACTCTCCAATGTGATCCCTAGGTCAGCGAGCTCCTCAATGTAGCCGATCATCTTTAGCACATGCTCGGCTACTGATGATCCGACGGCCATTCTTGTCGAAAATAACTTTTTCGACGCTTCGTATCTTGCGATACGTGATTGCTCTCCATACAGTTCTTTTGTATGAAGCAATATGGACTCCATGTCCATATTCTCATGCCTCCTCTGATGTTCGTTGTCCATCGAGGCAAGCAGGAGGCACTTGGCCTTCGCGCTATCAATCTCCCAAGTCTTGCGGATTTCCTTATCCGCGACGCTGGAAGTTGGACCAGGGACAGGGGGAGCTTTGGTGGTAAGAAGATACCCCAGCTTGTCATAAGTGATTGCTATCTTGACATTCCTGAGCCAATCTTTGTAGTTTGGCCCTGTCAGCTTGTTTTTATCTAGGAGTAACTTAAGTCCAGTCATGTTGATTGGTCGCTGCAATTAGGAGAGAGAAGAAGAAACACTCAGCATGACGCTCTTGCAAGTTTAGAATGGTTTTTAATTTGTCTAAACAGGATGGCTCCCACTGTTTCTCGAATCCCTCCTCAAACCATAAAGGAAGAATTAGCCGGGATCAATCCCACCGCACAATACTTGCTTAACCGTTCAGCCAGGCCGGTGTCGGTACTTCGAGGGAGGTTTTCCAACGCTTTCGCGAAGTTCCTTAATTAAATAACCTCTTTTCCCTGGGGGCGTAACCCCGCTAACACCTTTCTAGGCACCTACTAGGTTTATAGCATTGATCGTTTAGTGAGAAATTTCCCGAGGAGTAGCATATACTCACAGTAGGATCGGGATCCAAATATCATCGCGTGACGAAACTGAAGGAATCCTACCAGAATCACCACACTCCAAATGGTATGCAAATCTAGCAAGTTTCAGTACTTATGAAACTCCCGATTTGGATTTTTGCCCCATGCTCTTATGACCTTGACTTTGGCCAAAATATCATAAGTCACATGTCAAGTTCTGCCCGTCACTATCCAGGTTAATTTGGATCCATCCGTACATACCCTTGACTTTGGCCAAAATGGCAGCACGACTGTCCCAAACCAACGCATCTATCTATGCTACACATGAACACCCAATAGCTACCAATCACTATGCCTTGACTTTGGCCAAAATACATAGCTTGAATACTATTGCCTATTCATGCGAAGCGACGGAGGGCTACGAATGGTTTTGGCAAAACCGTGAACGTAGTGAACTTGATTTAATCGATGGAACGAGATAGCTTTTAGAAGGAGTGGCTCAAACTCCGCATTTAAAAGTTATTTTTGAAAAGAACCGAGTGGTTTTTCGAAAGTGTTCCAACGACTTTAAACTTGGTTTATTATCTTGCATTAGTTCTTTTAATGCGTGATATTCTTGCATTAGTACTTTTAATGCGTCCCATCATTTAACCCTACCATTGCAGAAAACAACCAAAATATGACGTACGCTTATGCCATTCGCATTCGCCATTGGGCCCCGTCATTACCCGTTAGGTTACTTAACTAACGACAGAGCGGGGGCTGGGCTAGCGCGTCTGTAAAACATAAGCAACGCCTAAATAGTAAGCAATGATAGACATTACAGATCACAGATGAATGCATTGGATATACTAGCAATCCGCAATCCTTTCGAGCCTGAAACGAAAAGCGGATAACACGGTCGCGGTGAATAGCCAAATACCCCACCCAAGACCCCTACGGGTGCGGCAAACTACCCGCCAAGTACTCGGTAGTTTGTGCACCCCTCCATGGGTCTATTCTAGGAGCAAAAACAGTAAAAAGAATTATACAATGACGGCTACAACCCCGACCCGGTTGTGCGGCCAAACAAATAATATTATTACATCAATTTACATTTACAATGAATGAAAGAAAAACAAAAGCTCATCTCACATCCACCCCGGCTATTCACCCGCGACAGTCCAACACATTCATATACACATTCCAGCACATTACAGATCATGTATAACCCCGACTAATCGACTTATAGCGATTAGCCGACGTTCAATACATGCAAGCATCACAGATATAACCATCATAGTCAAAGTGCAGTGAAGTTCGGAAAAAATACGGAATTATAGGACCCCAAAAGGAAATTTCTTTTCTGGAAAATCTGGGCACATATAATATATTTTAAAAATCCCAAAACCAACACACAAACACACTGCACGAAAAACGATGCAGAGAAGACAACAGCTCGCGGCGGTTCCGCGGCGGCTAAGAAGGCTCACGCGGCGGAAGGGCGGCAGTTTAGACGAATCACTGTATCGTTTTTCTTGGGTGTTCACACAAAACCCTGAGCCGAATTCCAAGTATAAAGTTTTTCATTTTGACCAGAAAAATTTTCAACAGAAACTCAGGTTTTTGTAAAGTTTGGTTTTTGGATTTTTTCCGGTTCCGAACTTCGTTACACTTCACTACCAAGCTAGTTTAAGTTTAGTTAGGCTCTGATACCACTGTAAGTCCATATTGCGACCCCCGGTTCTTACGGGGAGGCGGAAACGGTATAAAAAACGAATTTTTATCGCAAGAGGCAACATGGACTAAACTATGGTCGGGATCGTTGTCTAAACTAAAACTAGCAAACTATGCTAAAGAGAGTTAGCTACTCGGATGAAGATGGTTATACCTAGACTTGAACTCCTTCGTCTTCAAACTTTGTAGAGGTTGATGGTTTCTACTTTGTCGCCTTCTTCCGTCGAAGATGGATCCACCTCGAAGGCTCGACCTTTGGGCTCTTTCTCGTACTTGGAGTGAACTAAAATCACCGGCTTGCTAGACCCTTGATCCTAGAGTGAGTAGAGAGTGTCTAAGAGTTGCTTTTGTTTTTCAAGAGAAGGATTCTCAACTCATGAGAAGGTTTCTCTTGACTAGAGGAAGAAGAAGATGAAGTGAAGAGAGAGAGTGAGAATGATAGAATGAGCTATCATTTCCTTTCTTGCAACCATAATGCAAAAGAAAAATGAATTATCAAATAATAATATCAAAATGAAAAGGTTGATGGAAAGTTTTAGAATGACTAATATCATTACAAGCATTAATGAAAATGCAAGAATCAAGAGCATCTTTCTCTTGTAATGATAATGGTCAAATGTTCAACCATGGTCAACAAGTCAACCATGGTCAACAAGTCAACAAAAACTAACCATGACACAATTTCATTTTATTATATATTATTAAATGATATAATACAAATCCATTAGGGTTTGGAAAAATACAACTGTCAACTGTGCATACGCACCCGTTCCGAAACCCTAATGAAAAATCATCTTCCTCCTCCTCAAAAAGAACTGTGCGATACACACCTGCATTCTTGTTCCGAGGAACATGAATACTGAGAGATAAAAGCAACCCCAAATACTATACCAGTATCCGGCTCAAACCAGAGCCCGCTGGTAAAATCCGTCGACTCCAAACGTGCACAAGTGCGCGGATGAGAACGAACCCTGTCGCAAAACCATGCGACCTCTACTCTGTTTTGCCCAGAGGCGAATACCCTCTGTGTGGGACTCTAAAGACTCGACACTACGCTGGCAGTGGGTTTAACCACAGACCGCAAGCGGCACTAGCTGTGCGTAACGGTCCCCAGGTAGATGTCGACAAGAAGGCTGACGAGGTGGAAACCCCATCTGTACTCCTACTGAGTCTGAATGTGACAGTCTCCGTACAGTCCGGTCTGTTCGTCTGATACATCGCATGGCGGGCCTAGGGGGCGGTAAACGTCAGTCCCCCAATAGCGGTACAAGTCGTGCCGGAGCGAAGCCCAAAACACCCTGAGATAACACTGGAAACCTACCAGTATATCTCGTTGCCCTGGCCAGGGACTACTCGTGTAATGGCTGTCCTAGACACAGCGCGATGTCAACCCCCAATACCGGGAGAGACGAATCCTGTCTAACCGTCACTGCCTCCAAGTGCTTCGGGACTGCACCCAACCACCACCTGTTTGCACGACTCCTTTGAGCCGTGGTAGGGTAGTGATCAAAGTGCAGTAGGAACACACTTGAGGCGAAGTGCCAGTGTCAAGTCAGCGGACTAAGCTGTACTCATGTCACCTGGGAACTGATAACTGACGATAGGTATAATACCAACTAGTCAGTTCCCGACGAGTCCTGTCCAGTGTACTCGTAACCCAACGAGCACCCCGTATACTATCTCCAGTACGACGTACTGATGGCTGTGGGACAGACCATCTCCCACACTGGGATGAGAGAAGCGCATACGCTAGTCTACTCCGAGTATCGATGCCCTGTCTCGATAGTCCTGCGACTAGGGACCTGTATAAGGATGTGCTTATAGATTACCCAGCCCCCACTAGTGTGACTGCCATCACAACGCTGGTAATCAAGCAAAGATCCTAAGGGGCTCTACTAATGCGTATAAGTGATATACTGAAATAAACACAAGTACACATTGAAGTAGAAACAAACCAAGTAGCATACTACTATTTTGAGCAAGATTGTATATACAAGGGAATATCCCAAGCATCCATTAAGTAATATACAAACTAGTATGATACAGTAATGGCCTCTAGGGCATATACACTAACACATACACACCCGCATCTGTATTCCGTCCGGATACAAATGCAAAAGACAAAATCTACACTGTACTATACTAGGATCCGGCTTAAACCAAAGCCGGCTAGTAATATCCGTTCGATCCTGATCCGTGCAATACCGCACGTATCCGATCGAACCTTGCCATATATCTATACGGCCTTTAGTACAAACCGTCCGATCCTGATCCGTGCAATACCGCACGTATCTGATCGGACCCTGCCAATATCTCCATACGGCCTCTACAGCGTTTCGCCCGAAAGCTTGAGTAATTATAAGTGTGGTGGACTCTAAAGACTCGTCAATACTATGGCTGTGGATTTAACCACTAGCACGTCAGAGGTATAAGCCAATACGTAACGGGCCACCAGCTATTGACCAAAAGGGACGTCGATGAGCGAACTCATCCTGACACCCTTCTGAGCCTGTCAGTGACAATATCCGTACAGTCCGGTCCGTTCGTGTATGAGCATCGCATGTCGGGCCTAGGGGGTTGGTAAAAGTCAGACCCCCAAAAGCGGTACAAGTCGTGTCGGAGTGTAGCCCAGAACACCCTGAGATACCACTGGAATACCTACCAGTAAATCTCCTGCCGTTGGCCAAGGACTTCGTGTAATGGCTCTCCTAGATACAGCGCGACCTCACCCCCAATACCGGGAGAGACGAACCCTTGAAGATCCGCTCACTGCTCCATGTGGCTCGGGACTGTACCCAACTAAAACCTGTTTGTACGACTCCTTTGAGCCGTGGTAGGGTAGTAATTAAAGCACAGTGGGAACTCACACGAGACAAATGACGATCTCAGGTCGATAAACTAACCTGTACACATGTCACCAGGGAACTGCTATCTGACGTCAGGTATAAGACCAACTAGCAGGTTCCCGGCGAGTCCTGTCCGGTGTATTCATAACCCAATGAGCACCTGTATACATCTTAGAGTGAACCAACTGACACCAGTGGCTTGTGAGACCGGCCACCGCCTCTCGTCGGGGTCTCGACTGTTATACACTAGTCTACTCTGGAGAATCGATGCCCTGTTTCGAAACTCCCTACGACTAGGGACCTTTTAAGGATGTGCTTATAGACTCCAGCTCTCACTTATATGATTGCCCTCATACTTTAGGTTTCTTTTATTTCATTAATCTCATTAATGAAGTCCCATCATTTAAGTTACCTAAACATCACAGATAAATACGACGTACACTTATGCCATCCGCATTCGCCTCGATGTCCCCTCGTGAACCGTTAGGTTAGGTAACTAACGGCAGAGCGGGGCAGGGCTAGCGCGGGTGTAAACATAAGTAACGCCTATATAATATATCATATATACTATATACAGTATCTATCACAGAACATCACATGAACACATCACAGATATCGCAGCAGAAGAATCATATGAAATATTAGATATAGCTAGAACGTCCGTGTTTTCAATACGAGCCAGTATAAAACACGGATTCCACGGTCGCGATGAATAGCCAATCCCACACCCCTAGACCCCTACGAGAGCGGCAAGCAACCCTACCAATTCTAGAGTTAGGAGACCCGGACTCGACTCCTCGAGTTGGTCTCCACTGGACTCCAGAACCCGGTTACTTGTGCTCCCCTCCTTGGGTCTATCCTAGTGCGGAAAAGTAAATAATATACAAAGGGTGACATCTTCCGCAACCTGGAAGTGCCCCAATAAAAGAATATTACATACAAGTTTTTACATGAATGAAAATGAAAAACACTCATCTCACATAAAAACCCCCGGCTATTCAAACACGACGATCCAATATAACATATCCAGCAACACATAACATCACATGTCTTCAACGTAAGTAAACATGCGCATCCCAATTGTCGTTGGCATATAGCAACGAAACCGGCGATATCACATATTACACTTACGGTCACAGAAAAAAAAGTGTAAAACTACAACAGTTGGAATCCGCAACCTCCTTAGACATCGCATGCTTAAACCAATGAATTCCTTAGACATCACATGCCTAACAATTATAAACCCCGCATTTTAGTCTCATTATCGAAAACTCTTTTCAATATCAATGTCGGACAATTCAACAAGATTCCCGACATCCTGATCGAATGCTCGTCGCAAACTTTAGTAGACGGCCGCACCCCCGATGCCGTCGACGAAGTGCACCAAGGCGGAACACCGCTGCCGCGAGCAACCGAACGGATGCTTTCGGCGACGGGGTTCTCCTACAGTCACTTGGTCGGGGCTATGGAGTGAGGTTGTCTATTAAGTTTACCCGGCGAGTATCCGCGTACGCTACGTGATTGCGACGGACTTTTGATCACATCAAAATTCCGTAGCAACCGATCAAGTGAGACTAAACTGCTATGTTTATAACATTCATTCAGTTATCTCATAACTACTTGTGAATTCCAATTATTGTATCGCATTCCGGATAAATAGAAAATGTTAAACTTTCCGATCGAACAATCGAACACCCAAGTTTTCCCGAAACGCTCATCACATGAAATAAGTTCAAAAACATTCACTTCGTGCCTCAGTACCAACGGTCCAGCCATAGAAGGGTCAAGCCAACGCCTCACATGTGGCACGCCGTACTGCCCCAAACCCTAAGGTTCAAAGGGCAGTTCAAGACGGTCACATAATCGAGTTAAGGTTTGTTGTCTTCTAGAGGGTCCATCGCGTTACTTGCACTACTTAGAACGTCTTTAAACCACGGAAAGATCCAACACTTGGAAATTTCCTGACAGGGGAAAAGGTGGGTATTTATATCCGGTCGAATTTTTTTAACAGTTTCTAAAATTACCCGGAAAGCCACATAGACAAAGTCTGATAATACGATCGAATCATCTAAGCTCCAAAACACCCCAGAAAACTCAACTCTTGAGTTCAAATTAAAAATTCCCAGAAAACTCAGCACCTGAAAACATGAATTACTGTGCAAAATTCAAAAATTAATGTGTCAAAATGGCCGCGGGAACCGCCGCACAAGCCATGCTTGTGCCGCGGTTCCGCCGCGCTTTAGATGATTCATTAGGTAATTTTTGCACGTAATTCTTAGAATTCCCTGCTGAATTTTTTAAGCATTTTTAATCTGGAAAAAACCCAGTTTTTGAAAAAAGTCCAGAGAGCATTTTGGAATTAGGGTTTCGGTTCGATCGGACTTCAAACTCCGTCTACGTATCGCCTAAGGCACTAGCTTGGCTCTGATACCACTGTAGGTCAGGCAGCCACCCCATCCATGGGGTCGCCGTGGCACCAACGGGTCCCTCAGCAACTACTTTTACGCATGCCCCCCTCGCGAGGACTACAACCTGCCGGAACACCTTCCGGTCTCGGAACACCCTGGGGGTAAGAGCTATGCTTCGCCACACTGTTACACAGTGAGAACCCCCATAGGTCGACATCTAATGCCTAGTAGCTCTGATACCACTGTAGGGTTCCTAGGCATACACTAGAGGTCTCACAAGGCATCAACCATGCCAATTCAAATTTTCAAGTGCCAAGAAACCCTAATACGGATCGTTGACTAGAGTTTAGGTGAAACATGCAACTAGTTAACAACTTAACTAAGAGAACGGAAATACAACCTTTGTAGATCCGTTCCTCCACCTCCATAGCTCCATGATGAAGTCTCCTTGCTGTCCAAATCGAATCCCGGGCTCTAGCGTCGGCTTCATCGGAGAAATGGGAGGGCTTGGTCGTCGGCTTTCGATGCCGAAGATGATCTACGTCGAGGCAACACAAGATCAAGCTCCAACTTCACCAAGTCATGAAACTTGTGAAGAAAACACCCTATACTACTGGCAAGAGGTAGAGGATGAAGAAATAGGAAGTGGGTTCACTTTGATTTGGATTCTCACTTGGAATCAACACTTGATAAATTTCAAGAAAGCTTTTCTTTCTTCATCAAGAAGAAGAAGAAGAAAAGAATGGAAAAATGAATTAAATCTAATTGAATAATCAAGTGATGGTTAGCATAATGTAACCATGGTAAAGTGTAGAGAATAAACTAGGGTTAGGTGAAT
>JASDDO010000032.1:9490926-9633695 GCA_030015575.1 Agapanthus africanus | reverse complement strand
GAGATCAACTATCTCCATGATCAGGTGATACTGCCTTAGAATATGTCTGGATCACTGATGGGACGGACTTTCCTTGGCATAAGCCACAACTCCATTGTTACACAATGGGAGGAACAACGTTCATCTCATGAACAAATATACATCCAGACTGCCTCTTTGGTAGCATCTCAAATAGCGATGTATCCAGCCTTTATCGTCTAGTATGCCCCGGTATCTAGCTTGAAACTCTTCCAACATACCGTCCCTTTACTGAGGGTAAAGACAATGCCTGTGACTGACATTCAGTCGTCTTTATCACCCTGGAACACTTCCAGTGATTCTCCCCAGGATCAATTGATACCATCTCACTACAACTAGTGTGAATCCTAACATCCAATTAGATCTATCTCATAGATCCAAAATCCAGGATTTAGGGGGTATCACTTTGATCCTATATGGAGAATCATTGTGATAAGCGGAGATTGACCGAGCGTAGCATAGGAAACCCCTTCGCTATCAAGAGTATGTCATCCACGTACTCTACGAGGATCATCACTATACTCCCTACTACCTTTTTGTATATACAAGGTTCATCTACCATTTTGATGATGTCAAACTCTTTGACTAATACATCAAAACAGATGTTCCAACTCCGCGATACCTGCTTTATCCTATAAAGCATCTTGTACACGTTTCTGCTGCTCCCACTGTCTACGAAGCCCTCTGGCTGTGTACTTATAGACTTTCTCTTCTAAAACATCATTTAGAAAAGCAGTCATGGCACCCAACCGCCAGATATCGTAGTCATGGTATGTAGCCGTGGCAAGTAGGATCTGGATGGACTTAAGCATAGCCACTTGAAAAGGTTTCATCATAATCCATGCCTGGTTGATGACGAAAAGCTTTAACAAGTCTAGCTTTGAAAGTCTCAACTTTTCCATATACACCAAGTAATCTTCTCAAGATTTACTTGCTCCTGATGGGGATTTAACCCTTCAGATATAGCAACCAAAGTCCATACTTTGTTGGTGTACATGGATTCCATCTCAGATCGCTAAGCATCCAGCCATTCTTACAGAGTCCCACTCCTGATGGCCAGCTCGAAACTAGTTGGGTCATCATCTCATGATGAAATCCTCGCTCCCACTGTCATAGAGTAACCGAAGTATCTCTCAGGCGGGTGAGGAACCTTACTAGATCGGCGGAGAGGCTGAGGTTCGTTGGTAACTATTGAATCCTTTGGTTCTATCAAATCATCAGCTGCAGTTTGTATAGCTGGAACCTTTTCAGTTCTACATTACAGACCTTGCCTCGAGTTTGTCCGGATTTTGCTTTTCAGACATAGGCTGGACAACCCCAAATCTTAACTAACTTAAGAGATAGGCTCTTCCCTTATCATATCACATATGAAGTGGTAGGCAACTGATTTGATTGGAACCTTATTCAATAGGTACGCAGCTTCTCAAGTGCATAACTCCCAAAAGGAAACAGGTAACTCAGTAGTACTCATCATAGAGCACACCTTATCACATAGGGTGTTTTCACTCCGCCCCGATATACCATGGTGCTTTGGTGTATACAGAGGAGTAATGCTGAGAGAGAATCTCATTCTCTTTTAGAAAAGTCCAAGAATTCCATGCACAAGTATTCTCCTCCTTGATCTCATTAAAGGACATAATACTTATACCCGTATTTTGGTTCTCTACTTCTAACTTATATTCTGTGAATATCTCAAAAGGTTCGGACTTGTGTTTCAACAGGAACATATGTCTGAATCTCGAGAGATCATCAGAGAACGTAATGAAGTACAAAGAACCGGTTTTGGCATGTGTAGACAGGGGACCTTTATACATCAACATGTATCATCCCAAGAGTTCACTAACTCTTTCTCTGTTTCCAGTAAACGGAGCTATGGTCATCTTATCTCTGTGACATGACTGGCAAGTTTTACAAGATGTAGATTCAAACTGATTTAAATATGCATCTTCATGTAACTTCAGCTAGTCGGGTCGCATTGATATGACCTAGTCTACAATGCCCCAAGAAGAATTCATTCATTTCTGAACTCTTCCTCTTGTGTGTGTTCCATATACTAAGAACTGTAGTTTGATTTAGAACATTAATGCTTTTAGATAACGTGCCTGAATCGATCAACTTTTGATATAGGAAATGTTCAAAACATTATCCAACAATATAAAATTTTATCATTTCTTTACTGATAAAGAGACTGATATGATTTTGTATATCAGGTTCGGTATCTAATAACATTCGTTCAGAATCAATGTATTGGTAATACTGGGTGACAGTGACCAACAGACTTGGCTGCAACACTTGCCCCGTTTTCTGCCTCATGAAACTTATCACCCGTTCTCAGTTCTCTACCTATCTGTAGCCCTATGTAACAGATTACATATCTAGGATCCTGATCCGGTATCATATACCCAGGATGCGGAGGGTACTGAGAAACAGTTCTTTGTAACGAACACACCCGAAGATGATGCATCAGCATGCACTCTCTTCGTTTGGGCGGCACGGGAATTCTGGTAATCCCCAATTTCCTGCTCTGTCTTATAACAATTATAAGTTGGAGCGGGACCAACGTTCCCCAGCTCAGTATAACAAGCGGGTTCGGTCAATAATCCGTATTATTATCTTGATTAAGGCGTGATATGGTCGCTACCTGGAGAGAGAGAGAAGAAAATACTCAGCGTATGCTCTTGCAAGATCATATTGGTTATTATTTTATCTAATCAGGATGGCTCCCACTGCTTTTTATCAAATCTTCTTTCAAACCCTAAAAAGAAAGACTAGCCGGGATTAATTACACACTACAAGTTCGCCAATCTTTCAGCCAGGCCAGTGTCGGTACTTTGAGGGAGGTCCCCCGTGCTTTCGCACGAACCTAATTAATGTAAACCTCATTTTCCCAGAGGCGTAACCTCGTTAACACCTTTCTAGACGCCTACTTGATCGGCTAATTGTAATGTATAAAACTCTCCCAGGAGTAACTCTTACTCGCAGCGGGTATCGGGATCCAACTATCTCATAGAAGGTATGCAATCTCATTGCAAATTTCAACACTTGAAATTCCTGATAATATTTTTCCCCTAGCAGCTATATGACCTTAACATAGTCAACAAATCATAAGTGCTAGTCAAGTTCAACCCGTCATTTCCCGATTGAATTAAACCCACCCGCACGACCCTTAACATAGTCAACAAAGTCGCACGACTACCTTAATCCAATCGCATCATATGCTTATGCAGATAAGCACTAATTAGCTACCGCACACTACGCCTTAACATAGTCAACAAACGTAGCACGAATACTAACTAGTACTTATCTGAAATGACGGAGGGCTACGACAGGTTTTTCTGAAAACCTATTGCGTAATGAACTTGATATCGTTGTAGAATCAAATGATTTTAAAAATGGAATGTTTTTGAGGCTTTTCTAATTTTGCTAAAGGAGTCACTCCCGGTGAAGGGATCGTCGGTCCTTTCCTCGTCGAATGAGTTGCGGGATATATCATATATATCACTGTGCAAAGCAAAAACTCTTAAAAGCAATCAAAAGACAAACCGAGTGTGTAGCATCTGCCAGTTATTGCTAAAGGAGTCACTCCCGGTGAAGGGATCTCGGTCCTTTCCTCATCGAATAAGGTGCAGGATATATCACATATACCGCTGTGTAAAGCAAGAACTGTAGCTACCTTTTTAATTTTGAAATTCGATTCTACAACATCTTAGGTTTCTTTTATTTCATTAATCACATTAATGAAGTCCCATCGTTTATATACCTAAACATCACAGATAAATACGACGTACACTTATGCCATCCGCATTCGCCTCGATGTCCCCTCGTGCACCGTTAGGTTAGGTGACTAACGGCAGAGCAGGGCAGGGCTAGCGCGGGTGTAAAACATAAGTAACGTCTATATAATATATCATATATACTATATACTGTATCTATCACAGAACAACACATGATCACATTACAGATATCGCAGCAGAAGAATCATATGTAATATTGGATATAATAGGACGTCCGTGTTTTCAATACGAGCCAGTATAAAACACGGATTCCACGGTCGTGATGAATAGCCAAACCCATACCCCTAGACCCCTACGTGAGCGGCAAGCAACCCTACCATTTCTAGAGTTAGGAGACCCGGACTCGACTCCTCGAGTTGGTCTCCCACTGGACTCCAGAACCCGGTTACTTGTGCTCCCCTCCTTGGGTCTATCCTAGTGCGGAAAAGTAAATAATATACAAAGGGTGACATCTTCCGCAACCTGGAAGTGCCCCAATAAAAGAATATTACATACCAGTTTTTACATGAATGAAAATGAAAAACACTCATCTCACATAAAAAACCCTGGCTATTCAAACACGACGATCCAATATAACATATCCAGCAACACATAACATCACATGTCATCAACGTAAGTAAATATGCGCATCCCAATTGTCGTTGACATATAGCAACGAAACCGGCGATATCACATATTACACTTACGGTCACAGAAAAGAAAGTGTAAAACTACAACAGTTGGAATCCGCAACCTCCTTAGACATCGCATGCCTAAACCAATGAATTCCTTAGACATCACATGCCTAACAATTATAAACCCCGCATTTTAGTCTCATTATCGAAAACTCTTTTTAATATCAAGTCGGGCAATTCAGCAAGATTCCCGACATCCTGATCAAATGCTCGTCGCAACCTTTAGTAAGCGGCCGCACCCCCGATACCGTCGACGAAGTGCACCAAGGCAGAACACCGCTGCCGCGAGCACCCGGACGGATGCTTTCGGCCACGGGGTTCTCCTACAGTCACTTGGTCGGGGCTATGGAGTGAGGCTGTCTATTAAGTTTACCCGGCGAGTATCCGCGTATGCTACGTGATTGCAACGGACTTTTGATCGCATCAAAATTCTATAGCAACCGATCATGTGAGACTAAATTTCTAGATTTATAACATTCATTCAGTTATCTCATAACTTCTTGTGAATTCCAATTATTGTATCACATTCCGAATAAGATAGAAAATGTTAAACTTTCCGATCGAACAATCGAACACCCAAGTTTTCCCGAAACAGCTCAACTCATGAAATAAGTTCAAAGACATTCACTTCGTGCCTCAGTACCAACGGTCCAGCCGTAGAAGGGTCAAGCCAACGCCTCACATGTGACACGCCGTACTGCCCCAAACCCTAAGGTTCAAAGGGCAGTTCAAGACGGTCACATAATCGAGTTAAGGTTTGTTGTCTTCTAGAGGGTCCATCGCGTTACTTGCACTACTTAGAACGTCTTTAAACCACGGAAAAATCCAACACTTGGAAATTTCCCGACAGGGGAAAAGGTGGGTATTTATATCCAGTCGAACTTTTTAACATATTCAAAAATTATCCGGAAAGCCACATAGACAAAGTCTGATAATCCGATCGAATCTACGAACTCCCAAAATACCCCAGAAAATTCAACTCTTGAATAAATTTTAAAAATTCCCATAAAATTCAGCATTTAAATAAAGAAGTTACTGTGCAAAAATGGTTGACTGAAGAGACTAAATGGGAGCGGAACCGCCGCAATAGGCGGCTAATGCCGCTGATCCGCCGCTCTTTAGACAGATCATTAGGTAATTTTTGCACCGTAATTCTTAGAATATCCTGCTGAATTTTTTAAGCATTTTTAATTTGGAAAAAACCACTTTTTCAGAAAAAGACCAGAGAGGGTTAAAAGTTAGGGTTTCGGGGTTCGATCTGGTTTCTAACATCGTCTACGCATCGCCTAAGGCTCTAGCTAGGCTCTGATACCACTGTAGGGTTCCTAGGCACACTAAATAGGTCTCACAAGGCATCAACCATGCCAATTTCAAATTTTACAAGTGCCGAGAAACCCTAATACGGATCGTTAACTAGAATTTTAGGCGAACACATGCAACTAGTTAACAATTTAACTAAAAGAACGGAAATACAACCTTTGTAGATCCGGTCCTCCACCTACATAGCTCCGCAATGAAGTCTCCTCGCTGTCCAAATCGAATCCCGGGCTCTAGCGTCGGCTTCATCGGAGAAATGGGTGGGCTTGGTCGTCGGTCCGATGCCGAAGATGATCTATGTCGAGGCATCACAAGATCAAGCTCCAACTTCACCAAGCCTTGAAAACTTGTGAAGGAAACACCCTATACTACTTGGCAAGAGGTAGAGGATGAAGAAATAGGAGGTGGGTTCACTTTAGAATTGGATTTCTCACTCATTAGCTCAAGTTGCCATTGATGGAGCAAGCTTTCTTCATGTTGATAATGAAGAAGAAGAAGAAGGAATATTATGATAAGTATTTCTAAAAAGAATAATAAAATCATTCTTATCATAATATTAACCATGGTTATGTGTAGAGAATTGACTAAGGTTAAATGAATGGTTAGGGTTAATGAGATGAAGACAAAAGGGTTTCTTTGGTCAAAGCTTCATGAAGCTTCAACAAGCTTCATGAAAGAAAGAAACCTTTTGTTTTTCTTTTCTCTTTTCTTTTAATCCAAATAAAAAGATAAATGAATGAATAAAAGAAAACCCTAACCATTTACTTAACCAAGGTTTAACTCTTCACACATACCCTAGCAATCTTGCATCATCAAACATGATACGAACTTGTGCTCAAAAATATATCACATATACAATGTGCACAAACAAATGAGAAAAACCATTTAAAGTGAACCAATACTAGTTAATGCAAAGTAATATATCAAATATATAATTATGCATTAAATCATTAAATCAACACTTGATTTAACGATCCGGTCATATCGCATATAACCGACTAATATCCAATGTATCGACTTATCGAATCAATCCATGATTCGATAACTAGGTTATATCGCATACAACCATTCGATACATTCATCGCGAGAATGAAATACGGTATCACATACACGCATTATTCTCGGTCCCGCACATATCTCATATGCGCTCCTATTTCGTTTCGCTTGAGCCAGGAAACCTCTGTGTAGGACTCTAAAGACTCGTCAATACGCCGGCAGCAGATGATGATCATATCAAACACCCACAAGCCGCAAGCGGTCTGCTAAACGTAACGGCCACCCGGGTATTGAACGATCAGAAGATCGACGAGCAAGCCCGCTCACACTCCTGTGAATCCAACCAGTAACACTTACCGTACAGTCCGGTCTCGTCGTCTGATATGTCGCATATCTCGCCTAGGGGTGCTAAACGTCAGACCCCATTAGCTCGATAAGTCGTGTCGATATGAGGTCTATAACAGTTCGAGAAACTACAGGTAACACTTACCAGTAAATCTCAGCAACCCTGGCCAGGGATTTCCGGTTATAGCCAATCGAACACAGCGCAACATCAACTCCCTATACCGGGAGAGACGAATCCCCTCCTATCGCTCATTGCCTCCATGTGACTCGGGACTGTACCCAAAAACCACCGTTTTGCACGCCCTCTTGGACGTGGTAAGGTGTAAATCAAAGCACAGTGGGAACCACACAAGACTCTATGACGATCTCGGGTCAACAGACTACTCTGTACCAGTGTCACCAGAGAACTGCCATCTGACGTAAGGTATAATACCATCTGGGAGTTCTCGGCGAGTCCGTCCAGTGTACCCAGTCTCCACTGAGCACCCGTATATCATCTCTGATGTCAAACACCAATGGATATGGGATCATCCATCGCCCATCTGTATGGGTCGAGAAGGTATACGCTAGTCTACTCTGGTATATCGATGCCCCGTCTCGATATACCCACGACTAGGGACTTTGAAGGATGTACTTATGGACTACCATGTCCCCACTAGTATGATCCGCATCATAGTCCAGGTAGTCAAGTACACATCCTAAGGGCTTTACCAACATGTAATAGAGAGACAATCAGTGTACACGTTAAGGTAAAGATCAACCAGATAGCATACTATCATGTCGAGCAAGAAAGTCCTCACTATATATGTCCCAGCATCCACTACAATATACATCCTATGTATAGCAATGGCCTCTAGGGCATACATATAACTAACATGTGTATCCTAATTGTCGTTGACATATAGCACCGAAACCGGCGATACACCACATATTACACTCACGGTCGCAGAAAAGAAAGTGAAAAACAACAATAGTTAGAATCCGCAACCTCCTAAGAAATCATAAACCCGAAATATCTCATACTTTGGATTTCATGCTTAACCAAATGAATTCTTTAGACATTACATGCCTAACAATTATAAACCTCGCATTGTAGTCTCGATATTGAAAACACCTTTTCATATCTAGTCGGGCAATTCAACAAGATTCCCGACATCCTGATCGAATGCTCGTCAGAATCTTTAGTAGACGGCCGCACCCCCCGATGCCGTCGACAAAGTGCAGTAAGGCGGAACACCGCTGCCGCGAGCACCCGAACGGATGCTTTTGGCGACGGGGTTCTCCTACAGTCACTTGGTCGGGGCTATGGGGCGTGGCTATCTATTAAGTTTACCCGGCGAGTATCCGCGTACGCTACGTGATTGCGACGGACTTTTGATCTCAACAAAATCCCGTGGCAACCGATCATCTGAGACTAAACTGCTAGATTTATAACATTCAAACTATTTATCTCATAACTACTTGTGGATTCCAAATATTTTATCCCATCACATGAAATCCGGACGATGTTAAACTCTTCGATCGATTCATCAAAGTCTTACAATTTCCCGACAGCTCAACACTTGAGCACAGTTCAATAATACCCAGAATATGCCACAGTACCTATGCACCAGCCGTAAAAGGGAAAACCCAAGCCTCACTCATGTCGCCACGAAACTACGGCAAACCTTAGGGTTTGATCGCGGTTCCACGATCCAAAAAGTCGAGTTAGGGTTTCATTCTTCTAGAGGGTTCATAGGATCACTTGCATGTTTTTCCAAATACGTTAAACTTGGAAAAATGGTTTTTTGACATTCGATCGAACTTTTTAACTTCGTCTAGACAACATGCGAATAACCCGAAACAATGTTAAAAATACGAATACGAAACACTCTGAATTGTTTATAGTGTAAGATTACATCACATGCAAAATTAGCAAAAACAAACTACATCTGAAACACCAAAACCAAGCCACTGGAACACACCAAAATTTTCAGGGGGGGCTCGGATTTGGCCGAGATCACCATGCATGTGGCCGGCCAAAAAATTTTGAAATCCCCTGAAATTTTTATGGTGTTCATGATATATCTCATACATCACTCTGTACTTGTTTGAAACTTTTTTTGAACAACTTTCAAATTCAACAGAAACTTCATTTTTCCGTTTCAAGTTTCGGAGTATTTCGGTTTCCTAATCTTAACAAAATTCGTATAAATTTCTAGCATGGCTCTGATACCACTGCAGGGTCACCTAAGACGGCAGCAAGGTTTCGGGAGGTATCGTCCATGCCAAATTCAAAAATTTGCCGTTTTAGCTAACCCTAACTAAGAATCGTTAACTAGAAATCGACGGAAAAGTAAATGCAAACACTTTGCTAGTCTAGTGAGCAAGGAATACAACCTTTGTAGACCGGTCCTTCACTTCAATAGCTCCATGTAGTAGTCCTCTTCACTGCGATCATGAACTCCGGACTCTAGAGAGGATCCTTTGAAGAAACGAACATGCTTGCTTCAAAGACTTCGAGGCCGAAGATGATCTACGTCGAAGAGACACTGACCCAAGCTATCTCTTCACTAATCATGGAATTAGTGAAGCAAACACCCTATACTAAATGGCAAGTAGTAGAGGATGATGAAGTAGGAATTTTGCTCACATTAGAAATCATTTTCTCACTCAAAATCATCACTTTCCATTGATGCTAGAAAGCTTGAGAGGAAGAAGAAGATGAAGAAAAACTCATCATATGAATTCAACCAAATGAATTATTGCAACCATGGGTGAGATAAGCCCTCATGCCTAACTCTTGTAGAGAATTAACCAAGGGGTAAGGTTAAGGGTTGGGTTAACAAAAATATCCTAAGGAATGACAAAAGAGTGGACTTTGTCAATGTTTCTACAAGCTTCATCCAAGCTTGACAACATTGACCAAGTCTTCTCTCTTTTGTTATTCCTTAAGAAATAAATAAAACCCTAGCTTAACCCTAGCATGGTTTAAGTCTCATACAATCATGTTGTATGTATCATCAAGCATGACACAAAATAATGTACACTTCCATATATCACATATATACAATGTGCACAAAGCGAGTGAGAAAAGAATCATAAGTGAACTAATACTAGTTAATGTAATGTAATATATCTAATATATAATTATACATTAGATTATCAAATCAACTCTTGATTTAATAATCCGGCTATATCATATATAACTGACTAATATCATGTGTAATAACTTATCGAATCAACACTTGATCCGATAACCCGGCTATATCGCATACAACCGACCAATGTCACAATTCACGAGAATAGAATATGGTATCTCATATCGTATTAATCTCGGTCTTGCACATATCACATATGTGCTCCTACACCGTTTCGCTTGAGCCAGGAAACCCCTGTGTAGGACTCTAAAGACTCGTCAATACGCCGGCAGTAGGTGATGATCATATCAAACACCCACAAGCCGCAAGTGGTCTGCTAAACGTAACGGCCACCCGGGTATTGAGCGATCAGAAGATCAACAAGCAAGCCTGCTCACACTTCTGCGAATCCAATCAGTAACACTATCGTACAGTTCGGTCTCTTCGTCTGATATGTCGCTTATCTCGTCTAGGGGTGGTAAATATCAGGCCCCAGTAACTCAATAAGTCATGTCGATATGAGGCTCATAACGGGTCGAGAAACTACTGATAACACTTACCAGTATATCTCTAAAGCAGCCCTGGCCAAGGACTTCCTGTTATAGCCAATCGAGCACAGCGCAACATCAACTCCCAATACCGGGAGAGACGAAACCCCTCCTATCGCTCATTGCCTCCATGTGACTCGGGACTGTACCCAAAAGCCACCGTTTTGCATGTTCTCTTGAACGTGGTAAGGTGGAAATCAAAGCACGGTGGGAATCACACAAGACTCTATAACGATCTCGGGTCTACAGACTAACCTGTACCAGTGTCACCAGAGAACTGCCATCTGACGTGAGGTATAATACCATCTGGGAGTTCTCGGCGAGTCCGTTCAGTGTACCCAGTCTCCACTGAGCACCCGTATATCATCTCTGATGTCAAACACCAATGGATATGGGATCATCCATCGCCCATCTGTATGGGTCGAGAAGGTATACGCTAGTCTACTCTGGTATATCGATGCCCTGTCTCGATACACCCACGACTAGGAACATTTGAAGGATGTACTTCACGACTACTCTGTCCCCACTAGTATGATCTGCATCATAGTCCTGGTAGTCAAGTACTCATCCTAAGGGCTTTATCAACATGTACCATAGAGACAATCAGAGTACATGTTAAGATAAAGAGCAACCAGATAGCATACTATCATGTTGAGCAAGAAAGTCCTCACTATATATGTCCAAGCATCCACTACAATATACATCGTATGTACAGTAATGGCCTCTAGGGCATACATATAATTAACAGTACCTAAACTATGAAAGTCTCAATATTCTCTTAGATCTATCATGATAGATCTGAATCCCCAGAATGTAGGAGGCATCATACCGGTCTTTCATGGAGAACCTTTGTGACATGAATCCTTTGACCGATTTAGCATAGGAATGTCTTTTCCTATTAGGAGAATGTCATCAACGTACAAGACAAGGAATACCACATTTCTCGCTACAATCTTACTATAAATACATGGTTCATCTGGATTTTTGATAAAGTCGAATTCCTTGACCGTTTCATCAAAACAGATGTTCCAACTTTGCGATGCCTACTTTAATACATAAATGGATTTAAGAAACTTGCATAATCTTTCGCTGCTCCTACTCTTTATGAAACCCTCTGGCTGATCCATATAGATACACTCTTCCAAATTTCCATTCAGAAAAGCGGTCTTTACGTCCATCTGCTAAATTTCATAATCGTGGAAGGCAGCAATGGCAAGGAGGATCCGAATGGATTTGAGCATATCTACGGAGAAAAGGTTTCATCATAGTCCAAACCAGATCTTTGACGAAAACATTTTTCAACAAGTCTAGCCTTATAGGTTTCAACCTGTCCATCTACACCAATCTTCTTTCTGAAGATCCATTTGCAGCCTACGGGTTTTACCCCTTCTGGTGCAATGTCCAAAGTCCATACTTTGTTGGTGTATATGGACTCCATTTCGGCCCGTATTGCATCTAGCCATTTTACCAAGTCTCTGCTCTGAATGGCTTGCTGGAAGATAGTTGGCTCATCATCGTCGATGATTCAATCCTCTCTATCCCCGTCTATGAGAAAACTATAGTATATCTCGGGCGGATGACACTGCCTACTATTAGTGTATATGCCCTAGGGGCCATTATCGTATCATACTAGTTTGTATATTACTTAATGGAAGCTTGGGATATTCACATGTATATAACAGTCTTGCTAAATATGGTAGTATGCTACTTGGTTATTCTATCTTAATATGTGAGTATACGTATTGATAGAGCTCTTAGGATCTTGCTTGACTACCAGCGTTGTGATGGCAGTCACACTAGTAGGGGCTGGGTAGTCTACAAGCACATCCTTTTTCAGGTCCCTAGTCGTAGGATTATTGAGACAGGGCATCGATACTCCGGAGTAGACTAGTGTGTACGCTTCTCATCCCAGTTGGGGAGATGGTCTATCCCACAGCAGTCAGTACGTCATACTGGAGATAGTATACAGGTGCTCGTTGGGTTATGGGTACACCGGACAGGACTCGCAGGGAACTGTTGGTTGGGTTTTATACCAGTCGTCAGTTAACAGTTCCCAGGTGACATGAGTACAGCATAGTCCGCAGACTTGATACTGCTACTTCGCCTCGAGTGTGTCCCACTGTTCTTAGATTGCTACCCTACCACGGCTTAAAGGAGTCGTGCAAACAGGTAGTAGTTGGGTGCAGTCCCGAGCACTTGGAGGCAGTGGCGGTTAGACAGGATTCGTCTCTCCCGGTATTGGGAGTTGACATCGCGCTGTGTCAGAGAGCCATTACGCAAAGTCCCTAGCCAGGGCAAGCGAGATTTACTGGTAGGTTCCAGTAGTTTCTCAGGGTGTAATGGGCTTCACTCCGACACGACTTATACCGCTATTAGGCGACTGACGCTTGCCGCCCCTAGGCCCGATATGCGATAGTCTTAGACAAACAGACCGGACTGTACGGAGATTATCACATCAGGCTCAGTAGCAGTTCGGATTGTTTTCCTCATCGGCCTTCTTATCGACATCTACCTGGGGACCGTTACGTATAGCTAGTGCCGCTTGCGGTCTGTGGTTAAACCCACTGCCAGCGTAGCAGTCGAGTCATTAAAGTCCCACACAGAGAGTTTCCCTGCTCCAGGCGAAACGATATAGAGGTCGTATGGTTTTACGACAAGGGTTCGGACGCATACGTGTGTTTACGCACGTACGACTTTCGGACAGTTTTTAGTAGTCGACTTTGGTTTAAGCCAGATTCTAGTATCGGGATATTGGATTTATACAGTCTAAAGTTTTTCCGTGTTTTTACGGATAGGAGGGTCGTTCTCGTAATTTCACGAGAAGCTTCTAGAAGATGGTGACTTGGGGGTTTAGGTGGCATATGCATTTAATGAGATTAGTGACTCATTTGTGTGATTCATCCATGTCATTAATGCATCATAAATGCTTAATGACTCATGGAGATGAATCAACCATTTGTATTTATGAAGCATGGTTGTTAAATCCTATTTTCTATTTATTTGATAAAGTTTAATGCTTCATATATATCATGATAGATCACAATCTCATTCTCATTCTTATGCTCACCTTCTCTCTCCTCAAGCTCTCTCTCTTCAAACCCTAATCCTCCCCTCTCATGTGTTGAGATCAAGGATTAGAATAGACTAATCACTCCATAATCCAACTCTATATCACCTAGGTTACTTAGATTAGCACTTTAAGAAACCTAGTTACCTCTAGTTTGAGGTGAAGCTTGAAGTAAAGCTCTCGGGTGGATCGTCTACTCCTTGGAGAAGGCCGAGGAGGAGGTGGAGAAGGAAAAGACGAAGGACACGGTTCATTAGGTATAATCACTTCACATAGTAGTTTAGAACTCCTATGTCTTTTGTTAGTTATCGTTTAGCAACGATTCTTGCGGTTAGTCGATGTTATTGCATAGAACAAGATTGTTTTTCATATTTTCTCCTTCCCGCAAGTCGTAGGGTGTTGTACATCGACTTACAGTGGTATCAGAGCCTCGCTAAACAATAATTAATTTATTAGCAAAGTCATATGAATTTCGAATGCAAAATGAACCGGAAAACACATCGATATCACCATGTTTCTGTCGATTTTAAAACAGGCTCTAAAAATTTTTCGGTTGTTGCAGAATAACAAGTATAGAAAGATAAGAACACTGGAGAAAAATGGGTTAGTGAATCGGCCATACAGCCACGGAACCGCGACCGATCCCACCGATCCGCCGCGGATCCGCGGCCGAGTTGGGGCCGATTCGACCCAGTTTGCTCCAGTTATTCTTTTGTGATATTTTTGTATTTTCTGGAATGTTTTTTTTCTGCTCAAAGTCTCAGGTGCACAGAGAAGTTTTGGGAGTAGAATCTGATATGTTTGCTCGATCGAAATTATACGATGTTTGCTAATTTGATTATATCTGTGATTGTATAATGTGTTCGTAAACCTCCCCTAACTGCTAGTATGTCGGTTGGCAGGGGTTGCACATTTCTGTAATGGATTTAACTGTTTGTAATTATGAACTGTATTGGACTGTTGTGATGATTAGCCGGGATTTTGTAATGGGTTATTATTTTAATTCATTCAATGTAATTGTAATATGTTGTAATATTATTTTGCGGGGCACATCCAGGTTGCGGTTGTAGCCACCGTTGTATTATTTCATTTTACTGTTTTTTCTCCTAGGACAGACCCAAGGAGGGGTGCACAAACTACCGGGTACTTTGATGTGTTTAGTGGCCTACTCACTTTGTTGAGGGAGACCGCTTCACTTCGGGTACTTGGCGGGTAGTTTGCCGTACCCGTAGGGGTCTAGGGTGGGGTAATGGCTATTCATCACAACTGTGTAATCCGTCTTTTATTGCAGGCTCAAAGCAAACACGGATTGCTTGCAAATCCAATAATGTTCATCTGTGATCTGGAATTCCTATTATTGCATCTGACGAATGTACAATATCTATATATGATAGCTATTTAAACGTCACTTATGTTTTACACCCGCGCTAGCCCAGCCCCCGATCTGTCGTTAGTTAAGTAACCTAACGGGTGATGACGGGACCCAGAGACGAATGCGGATGGCATAAGAGGATCGTTGTTTTCTGCAATGATAGGTTAATGATGGGACGCATTATTATTAATGCAAAGAAAATAATCCAAAGTTTAATCGTTGGAACAATTTAAAAGAAACCACTCGGTTATTTTTAAAACAAGAGATATTTTTTAACTGCGGAGCTTTAACCACTCCTTTTAAAAGCTATCAGGTTCCTTCGGTATATCAAGTTCACTACGTTCACGGTTTTGCCAAAACCATTCGTAGCCCTCCGTCATTTCATTTGGGTATTCAGTAGTATTCAAGCTATGTATTTTGACCTAACGCCAAGGCATAGTGTTTGGTAGCTGCTGGGTATTCATTTGTTGCATAGATAGCTGAGTTAGTTTGGGACAGTCGTATTATGATTTTGGCCGAACGTCAAGGATATGTACGGATGGGTTCAAATTAACAAGATAATAATGGGTAGAACTTGACATGTGACTTATGACATTTTGACCTAGCGCCAAGGTCATAAGAGCATGGGGCAAAAATATATATTGGGAATTTCTAAAGAAACTGAAATTTGCAAAGAGATGCATACCATTTGGAGTTTGATGAATGTTGGTAGGATACCTTCAACATTATCATACGATGATATTTGGATCCCGATCCAACTGTGAGTATATGCTACTTATCAGGAGATTCGTCACTTAACGATCAATGCTATAAACCAAGTAGGTGTCAAGAAAGGTGTCAGCGGGGCTACGCCCCAAGAGAAAAGAGGTTATTTAATTAAGGAACTTCGCAAAAGCGTTGGAAAACCTCCCTCGAAGTATCGACACTAGACTGGCTGAACGGTTAAGCAAGTATTGTACGGTGAGAATAGTCCTGGCTAATTCTTCTTTTATGGTTTAAGGAAGGATTCGAGAAACAGTGGGAGCCATCCAGTTTAGATAAACTAAAACCACTCTAAACTTGCAAAAGCATCATGCTAAAGAGTTTTCTTCTCTCTCTCCTAATTGCAGCGACCCTGAAAATGACTGGACTTAAGTTACTTTTAGAGAAAAATATACTGACAGGGTCAAACTTTAAAGATTGGCTACGGAATGTCAAAATGGCCTTGACCTATGACAAATTGGGGTACGTCCTCACCGCTAAGGCACCTGCTGTCCCTGGTCCCAAATCGAGTAATGCGGATAAGGAAATCCGCAAAACCTGGGATTTCGATTGCGCGAAGGCCAAGTGCATCGTGCTTGCCTCGATGAACAATGAACATCAGAGGAGGCACGAGGATATGGAACTAGATGCCATATTTCTCCATACAAATTAACTTTATGGAGAGCAATCTCGTATAGCAAGATACGAGACCTCAAAGAACTTGTTTCGAGCGAGGTTGGCCATCGGATCCTCGGTAGGAGAACATGTCCTAAAGATGATAGGCTATATAGAAGAGCTTGCAGACCTTGGGACGACTTTGGATAATGAGCTCTATACAGACCTTATTCTCCAGTCCTTTCCTTCCACTTACGCCCAAGTTATTCTGAATTTCAACATTCAAAGAAAAGAAGTTGAACTTCCAGAACTCCTTAACATGTTGAGGAGTGCAGAGGGCACCTTGCAGAAGGCAAGGAAAACACCCGCTATGTTTGTTAGCGGTGCTCTTCTTCCGGGTCCAAGGCTAGAGCCAAAGGAAGGAAGAAGAAGGCCGCCACCAAACCTAGAGGAGGTGTTAGTAAGGTGGGAGGGAAGAGAAAGAAAAAGATTGCAGTGCCGGTAGTGGCCCAGGATGAGTGCTTCCATTGTCATAGGAAAGGGTACTGGAAGAAAGATTGCAAGGCATGGAACGCCAAGAACCAGGGACCGAAGCAAGCTGTGGCTTCGACTTCAGGTGTGTTTGTAATTGAGAATTGTCTGTCAATCAAATCTACTTCCTGGGTATTGGATACCAGATCAGGATCTCATATATGCAATTCATTGCAGGCACTGAGAAACCGTAGAGTGCTGAAGAAAGGTGATATGACCCTAAAGGTTGCTAACGGAGCTAGCGTGGGAGCTGTGTCCGTCGGTGATTATCACCTGGGATTGACGAGTGGACATATTTTGGTTTTACATAACTGTTTTTGTGTACCTAGTTTAACGTGTAATATCATATCAGTTTCCTTATTATCAAATAAAGGTTATGATTTCACGTTTGTAAGCGATGTTGTTAACATCCACCTTAATCATAGTTTGATTGGATCCGGTACACTGAATAACGGTATATATGTCTTAAACCAACTCCAGATTTTCAATGTCCAGAACACACTAAAAAGAAAGTCTCCAGATTTAAATAAGGCTTTCTTATGGTATTGTAGACTAGGTCACATCAATGAGACAAGGTTAACTAAGTTACATAGAGAAGGATATTTGGACTCGTTCGAATATCAAACTTATGCCACTTGTGAATCATGTCTCAAAGGAAAGATGACAAAGACTCCATTCACTGGACATGGAGTAAGAGCGAGCGAGCTCTTAGGACTCGTACACAGCGATGTATGCGGTCCAATGTCTACACATGCAAGAGGTGGTTTTTCCTATTTCATTACTTTTACGGATAAATATTCAAGGTACGGATTCTTTTATCTGATGAAACATAAATCCGAGGCTTTTGAAAAATTCCAGGAGTATAAGAATGAAGTAGAAAACCAAATCGGCAAAAGTATCAAGACACTAAGATCTGATCGAGGTGGTGAATACTTAAGTGCCGAGTTCCTAGGTTACCTAAAAGAGAAAGGAATTCTCTCTCAGCTTACTCCTCCATACACTCCACAGCATAACGGTGTATCGGAGAGACGGAATCGAACCCTATTGGATATGGTATGATCCATGATGAGTAATGCTGAGTTACCGCGATCTTTCTGGGGTTATGCGCTAGAATCAGCGGCATATCTTTTGAACATGGTTCCTACCAAGACTGTGCCTACCACACCATATCAGATGTGGAGTGGGAAGAAACCCCATCTTCAGTATATAAAGATATGTGGATGCCCAGCTTTTGTTAAAAAGCAGCATGTGGACAAGCTCGAGGCACGATCAGTAAAATGTCAGTTTGTGGGATATCCAAAGAACTCCAGGAGATATCTATTCTATTACACAGAGGAACAAAAGGTTTTTGTTTCTCGTAATGCCCATTTTCTAGAACATCAGTTTTTAGAAAAGGAAACAAGTGGAAGCGAAATAGAACTGGAAGAAATTCCAGAACCACAAACTACTACTGAAAGTTTGGTAGACCAGTAGTTCAAGAAGAACAGGACATTCCCGCAGCCTTCCGCAGGAGTAGTAGGCCGTCTCATCTTCCTGAGAGATACTACGGTTTTCTCATAGATGGGGATCGAGAGGATTGCATCATAGATGATGATGAACCTACTAGCTTCCAGCAGGCCATCCAGAGCTGCGACTCGGTACGATGGCTAGATGCAATGCGGACCGAAATGGAGTCCATGTACACCAACAAAGTATGGACTTTGGACTTTGCTCCAAATGGGGTAAAACCCATAGGATGAAAATAGATCTTCAAGAAAAAGATTGGTGTAGATGGACATGTGGAAACTTATAAGGTTAGATTTGTTGCAAAGGGTTTTCGTCAAAGACCTGGTTTGGACTATGACGAAACTTTTTCTCCAGTGGCTATGCTCAAATCCATTCGGGTCCTTCTTGCTATTGCTGCCTTCCATGATTATGAAATCTGGAAGATGGACGTAAAGACGGCTTTTCTGAATGGTAATTTAGAAGAGTGCGTCTATATGGATCAGCTAGAGGGTTTCAATCAGAGTGGGAGCAGCGGTAAAGTATGCAAGTTGCTTAAGTCCATTTATGGACTAAAGCAAGCATCGCGGAGTTGGAACATCTGTTTTGATGAAACAGTCAAAGAATATGAATTTATCAAAAATCCAGATGAACCATGTATATATAGTAAAGTTGTAGCCAGAAGTGTCGTATTCCTCGTCTTGTACGTGGATGGCATTCTATTGATAGGAAATGACATTCTTATGCTACAATCTGTCAAAGGATTCTTGTCACACAGGTTCTCCATGAAAGACCTGGGTGATGCCTCTTACATTCTGGGGATCCGGATCTATCGTGATAGATCCAAGAGGATGTTGGGACTTTCGCAGTCCAGGTATATCAACACTATACTGAAAAGATTCAGTATGGAAGATTCTAAGCGCGGTAATCTACCGGCTTGTCACGGAATCACCCTCTCCAAAGAGATGTCTCCCAAGACTGATTTGGAAAGGGAACACATGTCTATTATACCCTACGCTTCTGCGGTAGGCTCTATAATGTATGCGATGTTGTGCACCAGACCAGATGTAGCTTACGCTCTCAGCATGGTAAGCCGGTATCAGTCAGACCCTGGGGAGAATCACTGAATAGCAGTAAAGAACATTCTCAAGTACCTGAGAAGGACTAAGGAGATGTTCTTGGTTTACGGCTGAAAAGACCTCAAGTTAGAGGCCTTTGCTGATTCCGGCTTCCAGAGTGATAAGGACGATTCCAAGTCCATGTCGGGTTATGTCTTTACCCTCAATGGAGGGACGGTGTGCTGGAAGAGCTCCAAGCAGGACACCGTTGCTGACTCGACGATGGAAGAGGAGTATATTGCTGCTTGCGATGCCGCAAAAGAAGCAGTCTGGATGAAGAAGTTCCTAACAGAACTTCAGGTGGTTCCTACCATTGTTGATCTAATACCTCTGTATTGCGACAACAACGGAGCAATAGCTTTAGCGAAGGAACCAAGGTCCCATCAGAAGACAAGACATATCTTAAGGCGGTATCACCTGATCAGGGAGATCATTGATCGTCAGGAGATCGAAGTTTGGAGAGTTGCTACTGAAGAGAACATTGCTGATCCATTCACGAAGGCCCTACCTCAGATTCAGTTCGAGAGGCTACTCGAGATCATCGGTCTTCGATATGCCAGTACATGGCCCTAGTGCAAGTGGGAGATTGTTAGTGTATATGCCCTAGGGGCCATTATTGTATCATACTAGTTTGTATATTACTTAATGGAAGCTTGGGATATTCACATGTATATAACAGTCTTGCTAAACATGGTAGTATGCTACTTGGTTATTCTATCTTAATATGTGAGTATACGTATTGATAGAGCTCTTAGGATCTTGCTTGACTACCAGCGTTGTGATGGTAGTCAAACTAGTGGGGGCTGGGTAGTCTACAAGCACATCCTTTTTCAGGTCCCTAGTCGTAGGATTATCGAGACAGGGCATCGATACTCCGGAGTAAACTAGTGTGTACGCTTCTCATCCCAGTTAAGGAGATGGTCTTTCCCACAGCCGTCAGTAAGTCGTACTGGAGATAGTATATAGGTGCTCGTTGGGTTACGGGTACACCGGACAGGACTCGCAGGGAACTGTTGGTTGGGTTTTATACCAGTCGTCAGTTAATAGTTCCCAGGTGACATGAGTACAGCATAGTCCGCAGACTTGACACTGCTATTTCGCCTCGAGTGTGTCCTACTGTTCTTAGATTGCTACCCTACCACGGCTCAAAGGAGTCATGCAAACAGGTAGCAGTTGGGTGCAGTCCCGAGCACTTGGAGGCAGTGGCGGTTAGACAGGATTCGTCTCTCCCGGTATTGGGAGTTGATATCGCGCTATGTCAGAGAGCCATTACGCAAAGTCCCTGGCCAGGGCAAGCGAGATTTACTGGTAGGTTCCAGTAGTTTCTCAGGGTGTAATGGGCTTCACTCCGACACGACTTATACCGCTATTAGGGGACTGACGCTTGCCGCCCCCTAGGCCCGATATGCGATAGTCTTAGACGAACAGACCGGACTGTACGGAGATTGTCACATCAGGCTCAGTAGGAGTTTGGATGGGTTTCCTCATCGGCCTTCTTATCGACATCTACCTGGGGACCGTTACGTACAGCTAGTGTCGCTTGCGGTCTGTGGTTAAACACACTGCCAGCGTAGTAGTCGAGTCATTAGAGTCCCACACAGAGAGTTTCCCTGCTCCAGGCGAAACGATATAGAGGTCGTATGGTTTTACGACAAGGGTTCGGACGCATACGTGTGTTTACGCCCGTATGACATTCGGACAGTTTTTACTAGTTGGCTTTGGTTTAAGCCAGATTCTAGTATCGGGATATTGGATTTATACAGTCTAAAGTTTTTCCGTGTTTTCACGGATAGGAGGGGCGTTCTCGTAATTTCACGAGAAGCTTCTAGAAGACGGTGACTTGGGGGTTTAGGTGGCATATGCATTTAATGAGTTTAGTGACTCATTTGTGTGATTCATCCATGTCATTAATGCATCATAAATGCTTAATGACTCATGGAGATGAATCAACCATTTGTATTTATGAAGCATGGTTGTTAAATCCTATTTTCTATTTATTTGATAAAATTTAATGCTTCATATATATCATGATAGATCACAATCTCATTCTCATTCTTATGCTCACCTTCTCTCTCCTCAAGCTCTCTCTCTTCAAACCATAATCCTCCCCTCTCATGTGTTGAGATCAAGGATTAGAATAGACTAATTACTCCATAATCCAACTCTATATCACCTAGGTTACTTAGATTAGCACTTTAAGAAACCTAGTTACCTCTAGTTTGAGGTGAAGCTTGAAGTAAAGCTCTCGGGTGGATCGTCTACTACTTAGAGAAGGCCGAGGAGGAGGTGGAGAACGAAAAGACGAAGGACACGGTTCATTAGGTATAATCACTACACATAGTAGTTTAGACCTCCTATGTCTTTTGTTAGTTATCTTTTAGCAACGATTCTTGCGGTTAGTCGATGCTATTGCATAGAACAAGATCGTTTTTTATATTTCCGCCATCCCGCAAGTCGTGGGGTGTTGTATATCGACTTACACCTACTAGTCCTGCGGAGTGGTGCAAGGATTTCCGGTTCTTTCGAAACTTCTGGTTCCACCATGCTTTCAGTAATAGCTTGTGGTTCTGGAATTTCTTCCAGTTCTATTGCACTCCTACTTATCTCTTTTTCAAGAAATTGAGTTTCAATAAAGTAGGCCTGCTGAGAAAAGAAGACCTTTTGTTCCTCCGCGTAAATAGAAAAGATACCCCCTGGAGTATCCCACGAACTTACAACGTATTGAGCGTGCCTCGAGATTGTCCGCATGCTGCTTTTTTACAAAAGCTGTACATCCCCCTATCTTCAGATACTGAAGATAGGGCTTCGTTCCATTCTACATCTGATATAGTGTGGTAGGCACTGACTTAGTAGGAACCTTGTTCAAAAGATATGCAGCTGATTCTAGTGCATAACCCCAGAAGGATCGCGGTAACTCAGCATTACTCATCATGGAACGTACCATATCCAATAGTGTTCGGTTCTGCCTTTCCGATACACCGTTGAGTTGAGGTGTGTATGGAGGAGTAAGATGAGAGAGAATTCCATTCTCTTTTAAGTAATCCAAGAACTCGGCACTCAAGTATTCACCACCTTGATCAGATCTAAGTGTCTTGATACTTTTGCCTGTTTGTTTTTCCACTTCATTCTTATATTCCCGGAATTTCTCAAAGGCCTCGGATTTATGTTTCATCAAGAATACATGTCCATACCTTAAGAAATCATCCATAAAAGTAATGAAGTAGGAATAACCACTTCTTGTATATGTAGATATTGGACCACACACGTCGCGATGTATGAGTCACAAGAGCTCGCTCGCTCTTACCCCTTGTCCAGTGAATGGAGTCTTTGTCATCTTTCCTTTGAGACATGATTGATAAGTTGCATAAGACTGATATTCTAATAGATCCAAATATCCTTCTTTATGTAACTTCGTCAACCGTGTTTCATTGATGTGACCCAGTCTACAATGCCATAAGAAAGTTTGATTTAATTATGGAGACTTTCTTTTAAGTGTGTTCTGTACATTGAAAACCTGAGCTTGATTTAATACTATATACCGTTATCTAGTGCACCTGACCCAATCAAACCATGATTTAGGTGGATGTGGACGACTTTGCTTACTAATGTAAAATCATAACCTTCTTTAGAATGTAAAGATACAGAGATGATATTACATGTCAAATTAGGTACACAAAAACAGTTACGTAAAACCAAAATCTGCCCACTTGTCAATCCTTGGTGATATTCCCCTATAGATACAGCATCCATGCTCATTCCGTTAGCAACCCTGAGAGTCACATCACCAGCCTTGATAACTCTACGGTTTCTCAGTGCCTTAAATGAATTACATATATGAGATCCTGATCCGGTATCTAGTATCCAGGAAGTAGAGTTAATTGACCGACAGTTTTCAATCATAAACAAACCTGAAGCCGAAGCCACAACGTGCTTCGAATCCTGGTATCTGGCTTTCCAAGCCCTGCAATCTTTCTTCCAATGGCCTTTTCTATGACAATAGAAACATCCCTCCTTCCTTACTGTCGGCCCCGAAACTTTTGCCTTGCCCTTTCCCTCTACCTTACTAACACCGCCTTTCGGCTTGGTGGGCCCTTCTTCTTCTTCCCTGTCACGCCCCGCTTCCCAGAGTACGCTAAGATGGGCACGTGACATAGCCAACCATGCTACCTGTGGGTAGGAAGTATCCATCCACAGTCACATTACGGTTGTAGAGATATCAAGAACAAAATATAGCTATCTAATACATGTCCATAATCAAGATAAAATGAGTCAAGAATACTAAAAAAATGCGGAAGCAAAAGATCCAATACAAATAACTGGAATGTATGTCCCATAATGCGGACTCACATCAGGAATAAAATGCAGAAAAGTAAAAGAACTAACTACTACTGAATCCTCACTGCTCAGCCTGCTGGCTGAAGTAATCCTGCTCGGACTGCAGCAAAGGTACGGAATCTGGGCCATGCAAAACCCAGACGTCAGCGCGTCATGTCACCAAGTAATAAAGTATAACATGGTAACAAGCAATGCAAATATAATCATGAAGGGTAAAGCAGGTGTAACAGCAATATAAATCAGGGCAGTGAAGGGTAGTGTGCAGTGAGTAAACTAACTGGTCTATTGGGTTATCTACTCTCAAGTCTTTGAAATCAATTTGATGAATCATCGATGTAACTCAATAGTATCCCATGCGTGCCCGGGACCACGGTCAAGATTCTCGGGCTGAATCCTGTTAGTTATATGTATGCCCTAGAGGCCATTACTGTACATTGGATGTATATTGTAGTGGATGCTGGGACATATATAGGGAGGACTTTCTTGCTCGACATGATAGTATGCTATCTGGTTAATCTTTAACTTAACGCGTATACTGATTGTCTCTCTGTTACGTGTTGGTAAAGCCCTTAGGATGTGTGCTTGACTACCTGGACTATGATGCGGATCATACTAGTGGGGACATGGTAGTCCATAAGTACATCCTTCAAGGTCCCTAGTCGTGGGTGTATCGAGACGGGGCATCGATATGCCAGAGTAGACTAGCGTATACCTTCTCGACCCATACAGATGGGCGACGGATGATCCCATATCCATTGGTGTTTGACATCAGAGATGATATACGGGTGCTCAGTGGAGACTGGGTACACTGGACGGACTCGCCGAGAACCCCCAGATGGTATTATACCTTACGTCAGATGGCAGTTCTCTGGTGACACTGGTACAGAGTAGTCTGTTGACCCGAGATCGTCAGAGAGTCTTGTGTGGTTCCCACTGTGCTTTGATTTCCACCTTACCACGTCCAAGAGGGCGTGCAAAACGGTGGTTTTTGGGTACAGTCCCGAATCACATGGAGGCAATGAGCGATAGGAGGGGATTCGTCTCTCCCGGTATAGGGGGTTGATGTTGCGTTGTGTTCGATTGGCTATAACCGGAAATCCCTGGCCAGGGTTGCTGAGATTTACTGGTAAGTGTTATCAGTAGTATCTCGAATTGTTATAGACCTCATATCGACACGACTTATCGAGCTACTGGGGTCTGACGTTTACCACCCCTAGGCGAGATATGCGACATATCAGACGATCAGACCGGATTGTACGGTAAGTGTTACTGGTTGGATTCACAGGAGTGTGAGCGGGCTTGCTCGTCGATCTTCTGATCGCTCAATACCTGGGTGGCCGTTACGTTTAGCAGACCGCTTGCAGCTTGTGGGTGTTTGATATGATCATCACCTACAGCCGGCGTATTGACGAGTCTTTAGAGTCCTACACAGAGGTTTCCTGGCTCAAGCGAAACGAAATAGGAGCGCATATGAGATATGTGCGGGACCGAGAATAATGCGTGTATGTGATACTGTATTCCATTCTCGCGATGAATGTATCGATTGGTTGTATGCGATATAACCTAATTATCGATTCAAGGATTGATTCGATAAGCCGATACATTGGATACTAGTCGGTGTTATGCGATATGACCGGATCATTAAATCAAGTGTTGATTTAATGATTTAATGCATAATTATATATTTGATATATTACTTTGCATTAACTAGTATTGGTTCACTTTAAATGGATTTTCTCACTTGGATTGTGCACATTGTATATGTGATATACTTTTGTACACAAGTTTGTATCATGTTTGATGATACATGCTAACTTGAGCATGTGTAAAGATTAAACCATGGTTGTGTAATGGTTAGGGTTTTCCTTTCATTTTCTTATTCATTTATTTATTGATTTATTCTTTATGGAAAATGAAAAGCATAAAGAGAAAAAATGGTTGCTAACTTTGTTTGTATTATGAAGCTTCATGAAGCTTTGACTTAGTGACCATTTTGTCTCATGCTTAACCCTAACCATTCCCACTAACCCTAGTTTAGTCTCTACACTTGACCATGGTTGGTAGATGATAAGTATTATTATTATTTTGATTTTACAAAAAACTCATCATATTATTCATCTTCTTCTTCTTCTTCTTGAAGAAGAAAACCTAGTGTCCATCAATGGTGATTGATGAAAAAGAGTGAGAAATCCAATTCTAAAGTGAACCCACTTCCTATTTCTTCATCCTCTACCTCTTGCCAAGTAGTATAGGGTGTTTCCTTCGTAAGTTTTCATGGCTTGGTGAAGGTGGAGCTTGATCTAGTGATGCCTCGACGTAGATCATCTTCGGCGTCGTAGTCGATGACCTAGCCCGTCCATTCTCCGATGAAGTCGACACTAGAGCTCGGGTTTCCATTTGGACAGCGAGGAGACTTCATTACGGAGCTATGGAGGTGGAGGACCGGATCTACAAAGGTTGTATTTCCGTTCTCTTAGTAAAGTAGTTTACTTGTTGCATCTTTCGCCTAAATATCTAGTTAACGATCCGTATTAGGGTTTCTCGGCACCCGTAAAATTTGAAATTGGCATGGTTGATACCATGTGAGACCTCATTAGCATGCCTAGGAACCCTACAGTGGTATCAGAGCCTAGCTAGAGCCTTAGGCGATGCGTAGACGGAGTTTGAAGTCCGATCGAACCGAAACCCTAATTGTAATTTGCTCTCTGGACATTTTTGAAATTCGGGGATTTTTCAGAATTAAAAATATGCAGAAAAACCAGAAGGAAATTATAAGAATTACTGTGAAGTTCGATGACCTAATTCCATAAAAGTGCGGCGGTTCTGCGGCCCTTTTGTCTCTTCTCCCATTAAATTTTGCACAGTAATTCCTATTTTGCAGTGCTGGTGTTCCTGGGAATTTTTAATCTGAAATAAAGAGTTGAGTATTTTGGGTTGTATTGGGAGTTCGTACATTCGATCGGATTGTCAAACTTTGTCTATGTGTCTTTCCGGATAATTTTTTGAATATGTTAAAAAGTTCGACCGGATATAAATACCCAATTTTTCCCCTGTCGGGAAATTTCCAAGTGTTGGATATTTCTGTAGTTTAATCATGTTCTAAGTAGTGCAAGTAACACGATGGTCCCTCTAGAAGACAACAAACCTTAACTCGATTATGTGACCGTCTTGAACTACCCTTTGAACCTTAGGGTTTGGGGCAGTACGGCGTGCCACATGTGAGGCGTTGGCTTGACCCTTCTACGGCTGGACCGTTGGTACTGAGGCACGAATTGAATGTCGTTAGACTTATTTCATTTGTTGAGCTGTATCGGGAAAACTTGGGTGTTCGATTGTTCGATCGGAAAGTTTAACATTTTCTATTTATCCGGAATGTGATACAATAATTGGAATTCACAAGTAGTTATGAGATAACTGAATGAATGTTATAAACATAGCAGTTTAGTCTCACTTGATCGGTTGCCACGGAATTCTGATGTGATCAAAAGTCCGTCGCAATCACGTAGCGTACGCGGATACTCGCCGGGTAAACTTAATAGACAGCCTCGCTCCATAGCCCCGACCAAGTGACTGTAGGAGAACCCCGTCGCCGAAAGCATCCATTCGGGTGCTCGCGGCAGCGGTGTTCCGCCTTGGTGCACTTCGTCGACGGCATCGGGGGTGCGGCCGTCTAGTAAAGTTTGAGACGAGCATTCGATCAGAACATCGGGAATCCTGTTGAATTCCCGACTTGATATTGAAAAGTGTTTTCGATTTTGAGACTAAAATGCGGGGTTTATAATTGTTAGGCATGTGATGTCTAAGGTATTCATTTGATTAGACATGCGATGTCTATGGAGATTGCGGATTCCAACTATTGTAGTTTTACACTTTGTTTTCTGTGACCGTAAGTGTAATATGTGATATCGCCGGTTTCGTTGCTGTATGTCAACGACAATTGGGATGCGCATATTTACTTACGTTGATGACATGTGATGTTATGTGTTGCTGTATATGTTATATTGGATCGTCGTGTTTGAATAGCCGAGGGTTTTTATGTGAGATGAGTGTTTTTAATTTTCATTCATGTAAAAACTTGTATGTAATATTCTTTTATTGGGGCACTTCCAGGTTGCGGAAGATGTCACCCTTTGTATATTATTTACTTTTCCGCACTAGGATAGACCCAAGGAGGGGAGCACAAGTAACCGGGTTCTGGAGTCCAGTGGGAGACCAACTCGAGGAGTCGAGTCCGGGTCTCCTAACTCTAGAATTGGTAGGGTTGCTTGCCGCTCTCGTAGGGGTCTAGGGGTGTGGGTTTGGCTATTCATCACGACCGTGGAATCCGTGTTTTATACTGGCTCGTATTGAAAACATGGACGTCCTAGTATATCCAATATTTCATATGATATTTTCTGCTGCGATATCTGTGATGTGATCATGTGATGTTCTGTGATGGATACTGTATATAGTATATATGATATATTATATAGACGTTACTTATGTTTTACACCCGCGCTAGCCCTGCCCTGCTCTGCCGTTAGTTACCTAACCTAACGGTGCACGAGGGGACATCGAGGCGAATGCGGATGGCATAAGTGTACGTCGTATTTATCTGTGATGTTTAGGTACTTAAATGATGGGACTTCATTAATGTGATTAATGAAATAAAAGAAACCTAAGATGTTGTAGAATCGAATTTCAAAATAAAACAGGTAGCTACAGTTCTTGCTTTGCACAGCGGTATATGTGATATATCCTGCACCTTATTCGATGAGGAAAGGACCGAGATCCCTTCACCGGGAGTGACTCCTTTAGCAATAACTGGCAGATGCTACACCACTCGGTTTGTCTTTTGATTGCTTTTAAGAGTTTTTGCTTTGCACAGTGATATATGTGATATATCCCGCACCTCATTCGACGAGGAAAGGACCGACGATCCCTTCACCGGGAGTGACTCCTTTAGCAAAACTAGAAAAGCCTCAAAAACTCTCCATTTTTTAAAATCATTTGATTCTACAACGATATAAAGTTCATTACGCAAAAGGTTTTCTTAAAAACCTGTCGTAGCCCTCCGTCATTTCAGATAGGTAATAGTTAGTATTCGTGCTGCGTTTGTTGACTCAGTCAAGGCGTAGTGTGCGGTAGCTGATTAGTGCTTATCTGCAAAGCATATGATGCGATTGGATTAGGGTAGTCATGCGACCTTGTTGACTCAGTCAAGGGTCGTGCGGGTGGGTTTAATTCAATCGAGAAATGACGGGTTGAACTTTACTTGCGGTCTATGGTTTGTTGACTCAGTCAAGGTCATAGATCGCATGGGGCAAAATATTATCGGGAATTTCAAGTGTTGAAATTTGCAATGAGATTGCATACCTTCTATGAGATAGTTGGATCCCGATACCCGCTGCGAGTAAGAGTTACTCCTGGGAGAGTTTTACACATTACAATTAGCCGATCAAGTAGGTGTCTAGAAAGGTGTCAACGGGGTTACGCCTCTGGGAAAACGAGGTTTACATTAATTAGGTTCGTGCGAAAGCACGGGGGACCTCCCTCAAAGTACCGACACTGGCCTGGCTGAAAGATTGGCGAACTTATAGTATGTAATTAATCCCGGCTAGTCTTTCCTTTTAGGGTTTGAAGGAAGATTTGATAAAACAAGTGGGAGCCATCCTGATTAGATAAAATAAAACCAATCTATTTTTGCAAGAGCGCACGCTGAGTGTTTTCTTCTCTCTCTCTCCAGGTAGCGACCATATCACGCCTTAATCAAGATAATAATACGGATGTATTGACCGAACCCGCTTGTTATACTGAGCTGGGAAAAGTTGGTCCCGCTCCAACTTATAATTGTTATAAGACAGAGCAGGAAATTGGGGAATACCAGAATTCCCGTGCCGCCCAAACGAAGAAAGTGCATATGATGCATCATCTTCGGGTGTGTTCATTATATAGAACTGTTTCTCAGTGTCCTTTACGTCCTGGGTATATGATACCGGATCAGGATCCCGCATATGTAATCTGTTACATAGGGCTACAGAAAGGTAGAAAACTGAGAACGGGTGATAAGTTTCATGAGGCAGAAAACGGGGCAAGTGTTGCAGCCAAGTCTGTTGGTCACTGTCACCCTGTATTACCAATACATTGATTCTGAACGAATGTTATTAGATACCGAACCTGATATACAAAATCATATCATTCTCTTTATTAATAAAGAAATGATAAAATTTTGTATAGCTGGATAATGTTTTGAACATTTCCTATATCAAAAGTTGATCGGTTCAGGCACGTTATCTAAAAGCATTGATGTTCTAAATCAAACTACAGTTCTTTAGTATACGGAACACACACAAGAGGAAGAGTTCAGAAATGAACGAATCCTTCTTGAGGCATTGTAGACTGGGTCATATCAATGCGATCCGACTGGCTGAAGTTACATTTTAGATGCATATTTAAATCAGTTTGAATTTACATCTTGTGAAACTTGCCAGTCATGTCACAGAGATAAGATGACCATAGCTCCGTTTACTGGAAACAGAGAAAGAGTTAGTGAACTCTTGGGATGATACATGTTGATGTATGTAGGTCCCCTGTCTACACTTGCCAAGACCGGTTCTTTATACTTCATTACATTCTCTGATGATCTTTCGATATTCAGACCTATGTTCCTGTTGAAACACAAGTCCGAACCTTTTTGAGAAATTCACAGAATATAAGTTAGAAGTAGAGATCCAAAATACAGGTATAAGTATTATGCCCTTTGATGTGATCAAGGAGGAGAATACTTTAGCACGAAATTCTTGGACTTTTCTAAAGGAGAATGAGATTCTCTCTCAGCATTACTCCTCCGTATACACCATAGCACGATGGTATATCGGGGCGGAGCAATAGCACCCTATGTGATATGGTGCGCTCTATGATGAGTACTACTGAGCTTCCTATTTTCCTTTTAGGAGTTATGCACTTGAGAAGCTGCATACCTATTGAAAAGGGTTCGAATCAAATCAGGAGCCTACCACTCCATATGAGATATGGTATGGGAAGAGCCCATGTCTTAAGCTAGTTAAGATTTGGGGTTGTCCGGCCTATGTCTAAAAGCAAAATCCGGACAAGCTCGAGGCAAGATCTGTTATGTACAACTGGAAAGGTTCCAGCTATACAAACAATAGCAGATGATTTGGTAGAACCAAAGGATTCAGTAGATACCAACGAACCTCAGCCTCTCCGCCGATCTAGTAAGGTTCCTCACCCGCCTGAGAGATACTTCGGTTTCTCTATGGCAGTGGGAGCGAGGATTGCATCATGAGATGATGACCCAACTAGTTTCGAGCAGGCCATCGAGAGTAGGGACTCTGTAAGAATGGCTGGATGCTTAGCGATCTGAGATGGAATCCTTATACACCAACAAAGTATGGACTTTAGTTTCTTTATCTGAAGGGTTAAATCCCCATCAGGAGCAAGTATATCTTGAGAAGATTACTTGGTGTACTTGGAAAGGTTAAGACTTTCGAAGCTAGACTTGTTAAAGCTTTTCGTCATCGACCAGGCGTGGATAATGATGAAACCTTTTCAAGTGGCTATGCTTAAGTCCATCCAGATCCTACTTGCCACGGCTACATACCATGACTACGATATCTGGTGGATGGGTGCCATGACTGCTTTTCTAAATAATGTTTTAGAAGAGAGAGTCAATAAGTACACAGCCAGAGGGCTTCGTAGACAGTGGGAGCAGCGGAAACGTGTACAAGATGCTTTACAGGATAAAGCAGGTATCGCGGAGTTGGAACATCTGTTTTGATGTGGTAGTCAAACAGTTTGACATCATCAAAATGGTAGATGAACCTTGTATATACAAAAAGGTAGTAGGGAGTATGGTGATGATCCTCGTAGAGTACGTGGATGACATACTCTAGATAGGGAAGGAGTTTCCTATGCTACGCTCGGTCAATCTCCGCTTATCACAATGATTCTCCATATAGGATCAAAGTTATACCTCCTAAATCCTGGGTTTTGGATCTATGAGATAGATCTAATTGGATGTTAGGATTCTCACTAGTTGTAGTGAGATGGTATCAATCGATCCTGGGGAGAATCACTGGAAGGGTTCCAGGGTGATAAAGACGACTGAAAGTCAGTCACAGGCATTGTCTTTACCCTCAGTAAAGGGACGGTATGTTGGAAGAGTTCCAAGCTAGATACCGTGGCATACTAGACGATAAAGGCTCGATACATCGCTACTTAAGATGCTACCAAAGAGGCAGTCTGGATGTATATTTGTTCATGAGATGAACTTAGTTCCTTCCATTGTGTGACAATGGAGTTGTGGCTTATGCCAAGGAACACCTATCCCATCAGTGCTCCAGACATATTCTAAGGCAGTGTCACCTGATCATGGAGATGGTTGATCTCCAGGGTGATCGAGGTTAGGAGAGTAGACTCAGAGGAAAACACGGCGGATCCACTCACAAAGGCCTTTTCCCAGAGAGAGACTTTTATGGGATGGTTGAGTATGAGATACTACTGTAGGGTTCCTAGGCACTCTAGTGAAGTCTCACAAGTGATCAAACATGCACAAATCAAATTTTACGGGTGCCTACAAACCCGACTACGGATCGTTTACTAGATATTTAGGCGAAACAAGCAAACTAGTTAACATTTTAACTAAGGGAACGGATATACAACCTTTGTAGACCCGGTCCACCACCTCCACGGCTCCGCAATGAAGTCCCCTCGCTGTCCAAATCATGTCTTGGGCTCTAGCGTCGGCATCATCGAAGAATGGGCGGGCTTGATCGTCGGTTCGATGCCGAAGATGATCTACGTCAAGGCATCGCTAGAACAAGCTCCAACTTCACCAAGTCGGAAAAACTTGTGAAGGAAACACCCTATACTACTTGGCAAGAGGTAGAGGATGAAGAAATAGGAAGTGGGTAAACTTTAGTTTTGGATTTCTCACTAGATTTCATGACTTGTCATTGGAGTAGCAAGCTTTCTTCATTGAAGAAGAAGATGAAGAAAGAAGAAGATGATATGATAAGTTAATTAAAAATAGAAAAGAAAATACAATACTTATCATATCTTCAACCATAGTTTAGTGTAGAGACTTAACTTAGGTTAGATGAGTGGTTAGGGTTAGGCATGAGACAAGAATGGTGACTAAGTCAATGCTTCATGAAACTTCAACTAAAAACAAAAGTAGCCACCATTCATTTCTCTTTATCTTTTTCTTTTGAAATAAATAAAATAAAAAGATAAATGAATAAGATGAAACCCTAATCACTAACTAACCATGGTTTAATACTTTACACAAAACCAAACAAGAATGTATCATCAAACATGATACAATCATGTGCACAAAGAAATATATCACATATACAACTTGCACAATTCAAGTGAGAAAATCCTTTTAAAGTCAACCAATACTAGTTAATGCAAAGTGATATATCAAATATAAAATTATACATTAAATCATTAAATCAACACTTGATTTAACGATCCGGTCATATCGCATATAACCGACTAGTATCCTATGTATCGGCTTATCGAATCAATGCTTGATTCGATAACTAGGTTATATCGCATATAACCAATCGATACATTGATCGCGAGAATGGAATACGGTATCACATACTCGAATTATTCTCGGTCCCGCACATATCTCATATGCGCTCCTATTTTGTTTTGCTTGAGCTAGGAAACCTCTGTGTAGGACTCTAAAGACTCGTCAATACGCCGGCAGCAGATGATGATCATATCAAACACCCACAAGCCGCAGGCGGTCTGCTAAACGTAACGGCCACCCGGGTATTGAGCGATCAGAAGATCGACGAGCAAGCCCGCTCACACTCCTGCGAATCCAACCAGTAACACTTACCGTACGGTCCGGTCTGTTCGTCTGATATGTCGCATATCTCGCCTAGGGGTGGTAAACGTCAGACCCCAATAGCTCGATAAGTCATGCCGACGTAGGGTCCATAACATTCGTGAAACTACTGATAACACTTACCAGTATATCACTGCAACCCTAGCCAGGGATTTCCTGTTATGGCCAGTCGAGCATAGCACAACATCAACCCCCAATACCGGGAGAGACGAATCCCCTCCTATCGCTCATTGCCTCCATGTGAATCGGGACTGTACCCAAAAACCACCTGTTTGCACGACTCAGTAGAGCCGTGGTAGGGTGGAAATCAAAGCACAGTGGGAGACACACAAGACTCTATGACGATCTCGGGTCAACAGACTAAGCTGTACCAGTGTCACCAGAGAACTGCCATCTGACGTGAGGTATAATACCATCTGGGAGTTCTCGGCGAGTCCGTTCAGTGTACCCAGTCTCCACTGAGCACCCGCATACCATCTCCGATGTCAAACACCAATGGATATGGGATCATCCATCGCCCATCGCATGGGTCGAGAAGATATGCGCTAGTCTACTCTGGAATATCGATGCCCCGTCTCGATATTCCCTCGACTAGGAACATTTCAAGGATGTACTCATGGACTACCCAGGCCCCACTAGTATGATCTTCATCATAGTCCTGGAAGTCGAGTACACATCCTAAGGGCTTTATCAACATGTAACTGAGAGATGAAAAATATACACGTTAAGATAAAGAGCAACCAGATAGCGTACTATCATGTCGAGCAAGAAAGTCCTACCTATATATGTCCCAGCATCCACTACAATATACATCCAATGTACAGTAATGGCCTCTAGGGCATACATATAACTAACAATCTCCCACTTGCACTAGGGCCATCTGTAGCAGTGGTTGCAGTATCACATACTCAACCATCCCCTAAAAGTCTCTCTTTGGGAAAAAGGCCTTCGTGAGTGGATCCGCCGTGTTGTCCTCTGAGTCTTCTCTCCTAACCTCGATCACCCTGGAGATCAACTATCTCCATGATCAGGTGATGCTGCCTCAGAATTTGTCTGGGTCACTGATGGGACCATGGTTCCAGGGCCGAAGCCACACTTCCATTGTTATACAATGGCAGGAACCTAGTTCATCTTATGAACCAATATACACCCAAACTTCCTCTTTGGTAGTATCTTCAATAGCGATGTTACCAGCCTTTATCGTCTAGTTTGCCACGGTATCGAGCTTGGAACTCTTCCAACATACCGTCCCTTTACTGAGGGTAAAGACAGTGCCTGTGACTGACATTCAGTCGTCTTTATCACCCTGGAACTCTTCCAGTGATTCTCCCCAGGATCAATTGATACCATCTCACTACATCTAGTGAGAATCCTAGCATCCAATTACATCTATCTCATAGATGAAAACTCAGGATTTAGGAGGTATCACTTTGATCCTATTTGGGGAATCCTAGTGATAATAGGAGATTGACCGATCGTAGTATAGGAAACTCTTTTCCTATCAAGAGTGTGTTGTCTACGTACAATACGAAGATGACCACCTTACTCTCTACTACCTTTTTGTATATACAAGGTTCGTCTTCCATTTTGATGAAGTCAAATACTTTGACTATCACATCAAAACAGACGTTCCAACTCCGCGATGCCTGCTTCATTATGTAAAGCAACTTGCACACGTTTCCGCTGCTCCCACTGTTTACGAAGACCTCTGGCTGTGTTCTTATAGACGTTCTCTTCTAAATCAGTATTTAGAAAAGCAGTCAGGGCACCCAACCACCAGATATCGCAGTCATGGTATGTAGCCGTGGCAAGTAGGATCTGGATGGACTTAAGCATAGTCACTTGGAAAAGGTTTCATCATTATCCATGCCTGGTTGATGACTAAAACCTTTAATAAGCCTAGCTTCGAAAGTCTCAACTTTTCCATGTACACCAAGTAATCTTCTCAAGATATACTTGCTCCTGATGGGGATTTAACCCTTCAGATATAGCAACCAAAGTCCATACTTTGCTGGTGTATATGGATTCCATCTCAGATCGCTAAGCATCCAGCCATTCTTACAGAGTCACACTCCTGATGGCCAGCTCGAAACTAGTTGGGTCATCATCTCATGATGCAATCCTCGCTCCCACTGTCATAGAGAAACCGAAGTATCTCTCAGGTGGGTGAGGAACATTACTAGATCGGCGGAGAGGCTGAGGTTCGTTGGAATCTACTGAATCCTTTGGTTCTGTCAAATCATCAACTGCAGTTTTGTATAGCCGGAACCTTTCCAGTTCTACAGAAGTGATCCTGCCTCGATCTTGTCCGGATTTTGCTTTAAACATAGGCCGGACAACCCCAAATCTTAACTCGCTTAAGAGATGGGTTCTTCCCATACCATATCTCATATGGAGTGGTAGGCAGTGATTTGATTGGAACCCTATTCAATAGGTATGCAGCTTCTCAAGTGCATAATTCCCAAAAGGAAAAAGGTAACTCAGCAGTACTCATCATAGAGCACACCATATATATAGGGTGTATTTGCTCCGCCCCGACATACCATCGTGCAATGGTGTATACGGAGGAGTAATGCTGAGAGAGAATCTCATTCTCCTTTAGAATAGTCCAGTATTTCCGTGCTCAAGTATTCTCCTCCTTGATCTCATCCTAGGACATAATACTTATACCCGTATTTTGGTTCTCTACTTCTAACTTATATTCTGTGAATATCTCAAAAGGTTCAGACTTGTGTTTCAACAGGAACATATGTCTGAATCTTGAGAGATTATCAGAGAACGTAATGAAGTATAAAGAACCGGTCCTGGCATGTGTAGACTGTGGACCTACATACATCATCATGTATCATCCCAAGAGTTCACTAACTCTTTCTCTGTTTCCAATAAACAGGGCTATGGTCATCTTATCTTTGTGACATGACTGGCGAGTTTCACAAGATGTAAATTCAAACTGATTTAAATATGCATCTATATGTAACTCTAGCTAGTCGGGTCGCATTGATATGACCTAGTCTACAATACCTCAAGAAGAATCCGTTCATTTCTGAACTCTTTCTCTTGTGTGTGTTCTGTATACTAAGAACTGTAGTTTGATTTAGAACATCAACGCTTTTAGATAACGTGCCTGAACCGATCAACTCTTGATATAGGAAATGTTCAAAACATTATCCAACAATACAAAATTTTATCATTTCTTTACTAATAAAGAGATAGATATGATTTTGCATATCAGGTTCGGTATCTAATAACATTTGTTCAAAATCAATGTATTCGTAATACAGGGTGACAGTGACCAACAGATTTGGCTGCAACACTTGCCCCGTTTTCTGCCTCATGAAACTTATCACCCGTTCTCAGTTCTCTACCTATCTGTAGCCCTATGTAACAGATTAGATATCTGGGATCCTGATCCGGTATCATATACCCAGGACGTAAAGGACACTGAGAAACAGTTCTTTGTAATGAACACACCCGAAGATGATGCATCAGCATGCACTCTCTTCGTTTGGGCTGCACGGGAATTCTGGTAATCCCCTATTTCCTGCTTTGTCTTATAACAATTATAAGTTGGAGCGGGACCAACGTTCCCCAGCTCAGTATAACAAGCGGGTTCGGTCAATATTCCGTATTATTATCTTGATTAAGGCGTGATATGGTCGCTACCTGGAGAGAGAGAGAAGAAAACACTCAGCGTGCGCTCTGTCAAGAATAGATTGGTTATTATTTTATCTAATCAGGATGGCTCCCACTGCTTTTTATCAAATCTTCCTTCAAACCCTAAAAGGAAAGACTAGCCGGGATTAATTACACACTACAAGTTCGCCAATCTTTCAGCCAGGCCAGTGTCGGTACTTTGAGGGAGGTCCCCCGTGCTTTCGCACGAACCTAATTAATGTAAACCTCGTTTTCCCTGAGGCTTAACCTCGTTAACACCTTTCTAGATACCTACTTGATCGGCTAATTGTAATGTATAAAACTCTCCCAGGAGTAACTCTTACTCGCAGTGGGTATCGGGATCCAACTATCTCATAGAAGGTATGCAATCTCATTGCAAATTTCAACACTTGAAACTCCCGATAAAGGTTTTTACCCCTAGCACCTATGACCTTAACTATGGTCAACAAATCATAAGTACTAGTCAAGTTCTTCCCGTCATTTCGTGATTAATTAGACCCACCCACATGACCCTTAACTAAGGTCAACAAAGTCACGCGACTGTCCTAACTAATCGCATCATATGCGGTGTAGGAAGACATCACTTAGCTACCGTACACTGTGCCTTGACTATGGTCAACAAACACAGCACGAATACTAAGTACTCTACTTCCTAAAATGACGGAGGGTTGCGGCTGGTTTTTGTGAAAACCTTTAACGCTTTGAACTTGATCTCGTTGCGGAATCAAATGGTTTTTAAATGGAATGTTTTCGAGGCTTTTCTAGTTTTGCTAAAGGGGTCACTCCCGGTGAAGGGATCGTCGGCCCTTTCCTCGTCGAATGAGGTGCGGGATATATCATATATATCACTGTGCAAAGCAGAAACTATAGAAGCGATAAAAAACAAACCGAGTGATGTAGCATCTGCCAGTTATTGCTAAAGGAGTCACTCCCGGTGAAGGGATCTCGGTCCTTTCCCTATCGAATAAGGTGCAGGATGTTCTATAATGAACACCGTGATGCAAAGCAAGAACTGTAGCTACCTGTTTTATTTTGAAATTCGATTCCACAATATCAATTAGGTTTATTTTCTTTCATTAATCTCATTAATGAATATCCCATCATTTAAGTCCACCTAACCATCACAGATAAATATAACGTACGCTTATGCCATCCGCATTCGCCTCGATGTCCCGTCTGCACCGTTAGGTTAGGTAACTAACGCCAGAGCGAGGCAGGGCTAGCGCGGGTGTAAAACATAAGCAACGTATATATAATATATCATATATACTATATATAATACCTGTCACAGAACATCACATGATCACAGATAAATCACAGCAGAAGAAACATATGAAATATTGGATAAACTAGGACGTCCGTGTTTTCAATATGAGCCAGTATAAAACACGGATTCCACGGTCGTGATGAATAGCCAATCCCACACCCCTAGACCCCTACGAGAGCGGCAAGCAACCCTACCAATTCTAGGGTTAGGAGACCCGGACTCGACTCCTCGAGATGGTCTCCCACTGGACCCCAGAACCCGGTTACTTGTGCTCCCCTCCTTGGGTCTATCCTAGTGCAGAAAAGTAAATAATATACAAATGGTGACAACATCCGCAACCTGGAAGTGCCCCAATAAAAGAATATTACATACAAGTATTTACATGAATGAAAATGAAAAACACTCATCTCACATAAAAACCCCCCGGCTATTCAAACACGACGATCCAATATAACATATCCAGCAACACATAACATCACATGTCATCAACGTAAGCAAACATGCGTATCCCAATTGTCGTTGACATATAGCAACGAAACCGGCGATATCACATATTACACTTACGGTCACAGAAAAGAAAGTGTAAAACTACAACAGTTGGAATCCGCAACCACCTCAGACATCGTATGCCTGACCAAATGAATTACTTAGACATCGCATGCCTAACAATTATAAACCCCGCATTTTAGTCTCATTATCGAAAACTCTTTTCAATATCAAGTCGGGCAATTCAACAGAATTCCCGACATTCTGATCGAATGCTCGTCGCAAACTTCAGTAGGCGGCCGCACCCCCGATACCGTCGATGAAGTGCACCAAGGCGGAACACCGCTACCGCGAGCACCCGAACGGATGCTTTCGGCGACGGGGTTCTCCTACAGTCACTTGGTCGGGGCTATGGAGTGAGACTGTCTATTAAGTTTACCCGGCGAGTATCCGCGTACGCTACGTGATTGCGACGGACTTTTGATCACATCAAAATTCCGTGGTAACCGATCAAGTGAGACTAAACTGCTATGTTTATAACATTCATTTAGTTATCACATAACTTATTGTGAATTCCAAGTATTGTATCACATTCCAGATAAACAGAAAATGCTAAACTTTTCGATCGAACAATCGAACACCCAAGTTTTCCCGATACAGCTCAACACATGAAATAAGTCCAACAACATTCCGTTCGTGCCTCAGTACCAACGGTCCAGCCGTAGAAGGGTCAAGCCAACGCCTCACATGTAGCACGCCGTACTGCCCCAAACCCTAAGGTTCAAAGGGCAGTTCAAGACGGTCACATAATCGAGTTAAGGTTTGTTGTCTTCTAGAGGGTCCATCGCGTTACTTGCACTACTTAGAACATCGTCAAACTACGGAAAAATCCAACACTTGGAAATTTCCCGACAGGGGAAAAATTGGGTATTTATATCCGGTCGAACTTTTTAACATATTCTAATATTTATCCGGAAAAACACACCGACAAAATTAGACAATCCGATCGATACACCGAGTTCCCAATACAACCCAGAAAATGCAACTCTGGAAAAATTATTAAAAATCCCCAGGAAAACCAACACAGAAAGCTAAGAACTACTGTGCAAAATTGGCTGCACAAAGCGACAAAAGCGCCGCGGATCCGCCGCATGAGCCTACTGTAGGGCCGCGGATCCGCGCTGCATTTGTGGAATCAATCCCTCGAATTTCACAGTAATTCTTAGGATTACCTATTGATTTTTCTGCATATTTTTAATTTCGAAAAAACAACATTTTACAGAAATGTCCAGAGAGCACTATTCGGGTCGGGGTTTTGGGTCGATCGGACTTCTAACTCCGTCGGGACTTCGCCTAAGGGTCTAGCTAGGCTCTGATACCACTGTAGGGTTCCTAGGCACTCTAGTGAAGTCTCACAAGTGATCAAACATGCACAAATCAAATTTTACGGGTGCCTACAAACCCGACTACGGATCGTTTACTAGATATTTAGGCGAAACAAGCAAACTAGTTAACATTTTAACTAAGGGAACGGATATACAACCTTTGTAGACCCGGTCCACCACCTCCACGGCTCCGCAATGAAGTCCCCTCGCTGTCCAAATCATGTCTTTGGCTCTAGCGTCGGCATCATCGAAGAATGGGCGGGCTTGATCGTCGGTTCGATGCCGAAGATGATCTACGTCAAGGCATCGCTAGAACAAGCTCCAACTTCACCAAGTCGGAAAAACTTGTGAAGGAAACACCCTATACTACTTGGCAAGAGGTAGAGGATGAAGAAATAGGAAGTGGGTAAACTTTAGTTTTGGATTTCTCACTAGATTTCATGACTTGTCATTGGAGTAGCAAGCTTTCTTCATTGAAGAAGAAGATGAAGAAAGAAGAAGATGATATGATAAGTTAATTAAAAATAGAAAAGAAAATACAATACTTCTCATATCTTCAACCATAGTTTAGTGTAGAGACTTAACATAGGTTAGATGAGTGGTTAGGGTTAGGCATGAGACAAGAATGGTGACTAAGTCAATGCTTCATGAAACTTCAACTAAAAACAAAAGTAGCCACCATTCATTTCTCTTTATCTTTTTCTTTTGAAATAAATAAAATAAAAAGATAAATGAATAAGATGAAACCCTAATCACTAACTAACCATGGTTTAATACTTTACACAAAACCAAACAAGAATGTATCATCAAACATGATACAATCATGTGCACAAAGAAATATATCACATATACAACTTGCACAATTCAAGTGAGAAAATCCTTTTAAAGTCAACCAATACTAGTTAATGCAAAGTGATATATCAAATATAAAATTATACATTAAATCATTAAATCAACACTTGATTTAACGATCCGGTCATATCGCATATAACCGACTAGTATCCTATGTATCGGCTTTCGAATCAATGCTTGATTCGATAACTAGGTTATATCGCATATAACCAATCGATACATTGATCGCGAGAATGGAATACGGTATCACATACTCGAATTATTCTCGGTCCCGCACATATCTCATATGCGCTCCTATTTTGTTTTGCTTGAGCTAGGAAACCTCTGTGTAGGACTCTAAAGACTCGTCAATACGCCGGCAGCAGATGATGATCATATCAAACACCCACAAGCCGCAAGCGGTCTGCTAAACGTAACGGCCACCCGGGTATTGAGCGATCAGAAGATCGACGAGCAAGCCCGCTCACACTCCTGCGAATCCAACCAGTAACACTTACCGTACGGTCCGGTCTGTTCGTCTGATATGTCGCATATCTCGCCTAGGGGTGGTAAACGTCAGACCCCAATAGCTCGATAATTCATGCCGACGTAGGGTCCATAACATTCGTGAAACTACTGATAACACTTACCAGTATATCACTGCAACCCTGGCCAGGGATTTCCTGTTATGGCCAGTCGAGCATAGCACAACATCAACCCCCAATACCGGGAGAGACGAATCCCCTCCTATCGCTCATTGCCTCCATGTGAATCGGGACTGTACCCAAAAACCACCTGTTTGCACGACTCAGTAGAGCCGTGGTAGGGTGGAAATCAAAGCACAGTGGGAGACACACAAGACTCTATGACGATCTCGGGTCAACAGACTAAGCTGTACCAGTGTCACCAGAGAACTGCCATCTGACGTGAGGTATAATACCATCTGGGAGTTCTCGGCGAGTCCGTTCAGTGTACCCAGTCTCCACTGAGCACCCGCATACCATCTCCGATGTCAAACACCAATGGATATGGGATCATCCATCGCCCATCGCATGGGTCGAGAAGATATGCGCTAGTCTACTCTGGAATATCGATGCCCCGTCTCGATATTCCCTCGACTAGGAACATTTCAAGGATGTACTCATGGACTACCCAGGCCCCACTAGTATGATCTTCATCATAGTCCTGGAAGTCGAGTACACATCCTAAGGGCTTTATCAACATGTAACAGAGAGACGAAAAATATACACGTTAAGATAAAGAGCAACCAGATAGCGTACTATCATGTCGAGCAAGAAAGTCCTACCTATATATGTCCCAGCATCAACTACAATATACATCCAATGTACAGTAATGGCCTCTAGGGCATACATATAACTAACAACTACAACCACTGCTATCAGATGGCCCTAGTGCAAGTGGGAGATTGTTAGTTATATGTATGCCCTAGAGGCCATTACTGTACATTGGATGTATATTGTAGTGGATGCTGGGACATATATAGGGAGGACTTTCTTGCTCGACATGATAGTATGCTATCTGGTTAATCTTTACCTTAACGCGTATACTGATTGTCTCTCTGTTACGTGTTGGTAAAGCCCTTAGGATGTGTGCTTGACTACCTGGACTATGATGCGGATCATACTAGTGGGGACATGGTAGTCCATAAGTACATCCTTCAAGGTCCCTAGTCGTGGGTGTATCGAGACGGGGTATCGATATACCAGAGTAGACTAGCGTATACCTTCTCGACCCATACAGATGGGCGATGGATGATCCCATATCCATTGGTGTTTGACATCAGAGATGATATACGGATGCTCAGTGGAGACTGGGTACACTGGACGGACTCGCCGAGAAATCCCAGTTGGTATTATACCTTACGTCAGATGGCAGTTCTCTGGTGACACTGGTACAGAGTAGTCTGTTGACCCGAGATCGTCATAGAGTCTTGTATGGTTCCTACTGTGCTTTGATTTCCACCTTACCACGTCCAAGAGGGCGTGCAAAACGGTGGTTTTTGGGTACATTCCCGAATCACATAGAGGCAATAAGCGATAGGAGGGGATTCGTCTCTCCCGGTATAGGGGGTTGATTTTGCGCTGTGTTCGATTGGCTATAACCGGAAATCCCTGGCCAGGGTTGCTGAGATTTATTGCTAAGTGTTATCAGTAGTATCTCGAATTGTTATAGACCTCATATCGACACGACTTATCGAGCTATTGGGGTCTGACGTTTACCACCCTTAGGCGAGATATGCGACATATCAGACGATCAGACCGGACTGTACGGTAAGTGTTACTGGTTGGATTCACAGGAGTGTGAGCGGGCTTGCTCGTCGATCTTCTGATCGCTCAATACCCGGATGGCCGTTACGTTTAGCAGACCGCTTGCGGCTTGTGGGTGTTTGATATGATCATCACCTACTGCCGGCGTATTGACAAGTCTTCAGAGTCCTACACAGAGGTTTCCTGGCTCAAGCGAAACGAAATAGGAGCGCATATGAGATATGTGCGGGACCGAGAATAATGCGTGTATGTGATACCGTATTCCATTCTCGCGATGAATGTATCGATTGGTTGTATGCGATATAACCTAATTATCGATTCAAGGATTGATTCGATAAGCCGATACATTGGATACTAGTCGGTGATATGCGATATGACCGGATCATTAAATCAAGTGTTGATTTAATGATTTAATGCATAATTATATATTTGATATATTACTTTGCATTAACTAGTATTGGTTCACTTTAAATGGATTTTCTCACTTGGATTGTGCACATTGTATATGTGATATACTTTTGTACACAAGTTTGTATCATGTTTGATGATACATGCTAACTTGAGCATGTGTAAAGATTAAACCATGGTTGTGTAATGGTTAGGGTTTTCCTTTCATTTTCTTATTCATTTATTTATTGATTTATTCTTTATGGAAAATGAAAAGCATAAAGAGAAAAAATGGTTGCTAACTTTGTTTGTATTATGAAGCTTCATGAAGCTTTGACTTAGTGACCATTTTGTCTCTTGCTTAACCCTAACCATTCCCACTAACCCTAGTTTAGTCTCTACACTTGACAATGGTTGGTAAATGATAAGTATTATTATTATTTTGATTTTACAAAAAACTCATCATATTATTCATCTTCTTCTTCTTCTTCTTGAAGAAGAAAACCTAGTGTCCATCAATGGTGATTGATGAAAAAGAGTGAGAAATCCAATTCTAAAGTGAACCCACTTCCTATTACTTCATCCTCTACCTCTTGCCAAGTAGTATAGGGTGTTTCCTTCACAAGTTTTCATGGCTTGGTGAAGGTGGAGCTTGATCTAGTGATGTCTCGACGTAGATCATCTTCGGCGTCGTAGTCGATGACCTAGCCCGTCCATTCTCCGATGAAGTCGACACTAGAGCCCGGGTTTCCATTTGGACAGCGAGGAGACTTCATTGCGGAGCTATGGAGGTGGAGGACCGGATCTACAAAGGTTGTATTTCCGTTCTCTTAGTAAAGTAGTTTACTTATTGCATCTTTCGCCTAAATATCTAGTTAACGATCCGTATTAGGGTTTCTCGGCACCCGTAAAATTTGAAATTGGCATGGTTGATGCCATGTGAGACCTCATTAGCGTGCCTAGGAACCCTACAAATCCGAGACGTGTCGCTAGGCAGTAAAAGGTAGCATGTACAGATGAGTGATGTCAGCATCATCACTCCGGGGGTGGCCTAGCCCGTAAGACTGATCGGAACAGGTATCGAACTGTTGAATTATAAGTCAGGTTTCATCATTGATTTCCCCATACCCCCAAGTTATAAGTTTCAAGTCAGGTATTTAAGTAATCAAGAACTAATGCCAATGCAGGAGCAGGTAGGTACAGGTTTGTCTGGATAGACAACAGGAACGGTCCGTAAGGACTACATGTCAGGTTTGTTGGCATTAGACACAAGATTAGGTAACAGGTCAAGCCATGGTACATCAGGTCAAGTCAAGTAGCGTACGGTACCATGTCGGGTCAAGTAATATGTATGTAGCAAGTCATGTCAGGGTGTAAAAGATATCATGTGGGTGCTCATAATCAGCTAACACAATCATGGTTATAAATAAACAAGCATGGGTATCAGTAACACAATAAATTGGCACATGTAATAGGTTAAGCAATATGTGCAGATTAAACTACTTAACTGTACAGTTATCAGTTTGTATTTAATAAATGGTTTCAGCATTATATGGATACAGTATGACAGATATGAATGTTAAAATCAGGTTAATAAGTATTGAGTAATCTAGGGATGCGATGACATGTATAATAGGTTCAATGGATGCAATTGTAACTAAACTGGTTAAAGAATGCACATGGATGTCCGATAGGTTAAAACTAGAGAAAAAGGGTATCATGGCTATAAAACAATTATGATCATGTGGTCTAACATTTACATGTGATTACTAGGTATAAACAACTAGATGCAACAATTAAATTTCAAGTTCTAGATCAGAAAATATGTAAACGGAACGTTATGCGGTTAACTTGAAATTCAAGACTTTTGATTCTATCTAGAGATTTAATAGGAAATTAGATAAATTAGTATAAGAATAGTTTGAATAGCATGTAGCAAGTTTCACTTGCCTCGACGGGTGGCGATACGGAAAACGGAACGTTACGCGTCGGCGGGGAAAAGCCGCGACGCGCGCATGGTACACGGAAACAGCCCAAACGACGAACAGTGGAGTCACACGGGTCAGAGGTCCCCGCTGGGTCATCGGGAAACGTCGCCGGCACGGTCGGATTCCGGCGAACCAGAAAACAGCGACTACAAGAAACAATAATTTTTAACAAGAAAAGAAAAGAAAGCAAGGAAAGAACAGAGAAGGAATGAGGGTCCTAGAGCATACAGGGTTTGCAGAGGAGGTGCTGTGGTGGCGGCGAGACCAACCGTGGCGAGATCGACGGGCTCCAACGATGAACAGAGACCTCCCTTCAAGAAACCAGAACAGAAACTTTACAGAAAAGAATGTAAAGAAAAAGAAGAGAAGAATGAGATGGAGAAGGGCGCTTACTGGGGTGTGCACAAGGCTAAGGGCACGGAGATGAGGTCACCGGCGTTGGCTGGAAGCGGGGGTGGCCGAGACGAGTGGGCGTGCGGTTCTCGGCTGCTCGGGAGAGAACAAAAGGAGGGAGGAGAGAAGGTGGAGACGACTGCGACGAGGGTGAGGGGCGACGAGGCTTGTGCGAGCGTCGTCGGCGCTTGGCAGAGGCGAGGGACGGCGGCTAGGGTTTCATAGGCGATGGGTTTCCTTTGAGGAAGAAAAGAAAATATATAAGGGGAGAGAGAGAGAGAAATACGCGGGGAGAGAGAGAGAGAAAGAAAGAATTTGTCGCGAGAGGAGTGAGAAGAGGAGAGAGATAGAGAGGAAGAGAGAGATCGAGAAGAGAGAGAAAGAGAAGAGGAGATATAAAGTTGGCGTTATATGCAGAGAGAGAAAGAGAGAAGAGAGAAGAGAGAGAAAGAGAAAGGATCTGTGGGGCCCGGGGATAGGAATGGGAGGCTGCGATTGGCTGAAGGAAAAAAATAGAAAAGATTTTGTATGCTGGGGAAAGAAATAGATTGGCTGGGGAAAAATGTGAAAGATTTTCTGGGTGTTAATAAAGATATCGTTGGTTTTTAAAAAATTTATAATAGACTGAAAAAAATATTTGGCCGATTAAAAGATTTAGAAAAAAAATAGGATTTGGCGGAAATACAAAATATTTCAGAATTGCGCCCGGGTCGGGTCCAAAAATTTGAATTTGAAACATGAAAATTATTGGCAAGCTCCAAAAATTAAAATGAAGGATTTTATAATTAAAAAAACATACCCCCAAGAACGGACGCACGTACGTGCGCGTAGCCGTCTAAACACGTCCGTTTCACTGAACGGGATGAAAACACGATGCAAGTACGCTACCACAGGGTTAGGGATAATAAGCAGGCCATGACAAGTATTTTTAAACTATTTTAAGTAACTTAATTTTAATATGCAAACATTTGTAATGTCGGGGTAAATTATAACTAATAACTGTCAAAGCATGATCAAAGAAATAAATACCACACACCATACATACGGTAAATGGAATTTGTATAACTGGACTCGGTTGTTACATTATACCCAACTACAAAAAGAATTTCGTCCTCGAAATTCCAAGTACACAAAAGGATAAACGACCCACAAACTACAAGAAAAGACGGGAAAACTTCTGTTGGATTTCATGTTCCCGCTCCCAAGTTGATTCTCCACGTGAGCGACTACCCCAAGAAACAAGTACATGAGGGATAACCTTGTTCTTAAGAACCTTTTCCCCTCGATCCACAATTGCAACCGGTCGCTCCTCAAAAGTCAAGTCTTCTCGTACCATCAGCTCCGAATGATCCAATACATGCGTTTCATCCCGAACATACTTACGGAGTTGTGATACGTGAAACACATCATGAACATTCACCAAGGATTGCGGTAACGCCAATCGATACGCTACCTCAACAACCCGCTCCAAGATCTCAAAGGGTCGAACGAATCGAGGACTGAGCTTTCCTTGACTTCCAAAACGAATCACCCCTCTAGTCGGTGATATCTTCAAGAATACCAAATCACCCATGGCGAACTCTAGAGGTCTTCTCGATGTGTCTGCCCAACTCCTGTCTGTCTTGTGCTGCTTTCATATAATTCCTGATAGTGTTAACTTTCTCAACTGTCTGCACAACCAAATCTGGTCCCAACAATCTTCGTTCATCGACATCGTCCCAACAAACAGGTGAACGACACTTGTGACCATATAAAGCTTCGAATGGAGCCATATGAATCGTCGTCTGAAAACTGTTGTTGTAAGAAAACTCCACCAAATGTAGATGATCCTCCCATGAACCCTTGAAGTCCAACATGCATGCTCTCAACATATCTTCAAGAGTTTGGATCGTTCTCTCTGACTGGCCATCTGTTTGAGGATGATAAGCTGTGCTAAACTTCAATCGAGTCCCCAAACTTTCCTGTAAGCTCCTCCAGAAGTGTGATAAAAACCGAGTGTCACGATCGGACACGATGCTCACCGGTACTCCATGCAGTCTTACAATCTCCTGCATGTACCACTCCGCCAAAGTTTTTGTTGATTGACCAACCCGGAAAGGGATGAAATGAGCTGCTTTGGTCAAACGATCAACAATCACCCATACTGCATTGTTGCCTTTTGGACTCCGCGGTAGAGCTGTCACGAAATCAATGGTTATATGTTCCCACTTCCACTGAGGAATCGGAAGTGGTTGCAATAAACCAGCAACTCTTTGATGTTCAGCTTTAACTTGCTGACACACCAAGCATTTGGCCACAAAGAGAGCAATCTCCCATTTCATGCCTTCCCACCAGAAATGCTGTCGTATGTCTCGGTACATCTTCGTGCCTCCTGGATGTACGGAATAAGCTGAACTGTGTGCCTCCTTCATAAGCTCTTCGCGAATATCTCCCTTTGGCACACACAAACGGCTACCATATCTCAACGAACCATCTTCATGGATCAGTAAATCTGTTCGAAGTCCGGCTTCAATCTGTTCTCGAAACTTCACAATCTAGGGTTATGCGGTTGCGCTGCTTTAATATTCTCGATCAATGACGAATGTACTTGCATCTGCATCAACTGTCCCGAAGAATGCGGTAGCACAACCTCCAAATCAAATCTTCGAAAGTCTTCAACGAGTTCCTTCTGTGTAGTCAACATCTGAATAGTTGGCAACCGACTGAGCGCATCCGGCACGACATTAACCTTCCCCGAATGGTACTTAAGATCAAGATCGTAGTCAGCCATCAGCTCCAACCATCTACGTTGCCTCATATTAATCTCCTTCTGCGAGAACACATACTTCAAGCTCTTATGATCAGTGAACACCTCGACCCTTTCGCCCAAAAGGTAGTGTCTCCAAATCTACAAAGCGAAGATCACAGCCGCAAGCTCCAAGTCGTGAGTTGGGTAATTCTTCTCATGGGTCTTCAACTGTCTCGATGCGTACGCGACAACCATCCCATGCTGCATCAACACGCATCCCAATCCTTTCCCAGATGCGTCGCTGTGAATCACCAATCCTCCGGAACTATCTGGCATGGTCAGAATAGGGGCGGTTATCAATCTTTGCTTCAACGTCTCAAAATCTGACGCACACATATCCGTCCACACAAAAGGTACCTCATTGCGCATAAGCTTGGTCAACGGCTCCGCCAGATGAGCAAAGTTCTCCACAAATCTTCTGTAATACCCGGCGAGTCCAAGAAAGCTTCTTATCTCCGCAACATTCTTCGGAATCGGCCAATCACGAACTGCTGCAATCTTTTCGGGATCGACGGCGATTCCATCGCCAGACACGACATGCCCCAAAAACTTTACTTCTTCCAGCCAGAACTCGTACTTGCTTATCTTTGCATATAATCTTTCTTGCCTCAATGTCTGCAGTGCGATCTTCAAATGTTCAGCATGCTCCTCAATACTCTTCGAATAGACCAGAATATCTTCAATGAACACCATAATAAACTGGTCCAAGAATGGTGAAAAGATTCGGTTCATCAAGTCCATGAATATCGCCGGTGTATTCGTTACTCCGAAGGGCATCACTAAGTACTCATAATGTCCATACCGAGTTCGGAACGCCGTCTTGCAAATATCCTCTGCTTTCACTCGGACCTGATGATATCCGGATCGCAAATCCAGCTTCAAGAATACCCTCACGCCACTAAGCTGCTCAAATAGTTCCCCAATGCGAGGGATCGGATACTTGTTCTTAATAGTCACCCGTTTTAATTCTTGATAGTCGATGCACATCCTTTTTGTGCCATTCTTCTTCTTAACTAGAAGAACTGGAGCTCCCCAAGGCGAGTTACTGCTTCGAATCCAACCCTTCTCAAGCAATTCAGTAACCTGCTTCTTGACTTCTTCCAACTCTATTGGTGCCATTGGATAATATGCTTTAGAAACTGGCGCTGCACCAGGAACAAGATCGATTGCGAACTCCACGTCTCGCCTCGGCAGTAAACCTGATATGTCTTCAAACACGTCCATAAAATCTCGAACGACAGCTGACTCTTCACTTTTATCAACCTCCATTGCTGCAAGAATATTAGTTGTCAGCCTAGCCCTAAACTCGACTGGCCCGACAGAACTGCTTCCTCCAGTGAAGATAAACTCGGGATGTCCGGGAATCTGGAAAATTACTTTCTTTGCCCTACAATCAATGTAAGCATGGAAAGTGCCGAGAAAATCCCTTCCCAAGACGACTTCATAGCTGCCTGTATCAATCACCAAGAAATCTGCAAAAAGCTCCTGTCCGCAAACAACAGCTGCACAATCTTTACATCCTCTACTAGATATGATTTTCCCATTCCCAGTGTGTATGTCCCAGAAACTAGACAGGGTCGTGCAGGTAATCGAGTGTGTAGCTATAAACTTGGATGACATTAAACAATGGGATGCACCAGAATCAAATAACGCTAATGCGGGAAAACCATGAACGAGTAGAATACCTGAAACAACTTCTCCTGAAGCCTTAGCTTCCTCAGCCGTCAATGTAAAAGCTCGAGCCTGATTGGGTCCTTGAGTCAGCTGCTTCTGTCCCGGAAACGGTTTCTGCGGTGGCTTCTGAATATCATCCCTCGTGCGAAGCTTCGACGGACAAGCGCTGACAGTGTGATCTGCCGCTCCACAAACTAGACAGAGTCCTTGCCTCCTTCGACAATCGTTTTGCATGTGTCCAGGTAAATGGAAGTAGTCACAAACCACGCTCCTTCTTCGATCAACAACAACAGGCTTCTTCATCGGTGTTACGCCACGACGGTTCACTAGAATACCCCTGTTTCCATGTGCTCGGTTCGGTGCAAAAGTCGGCTTCCGTACTGTAATTGCTGTCTGTTGTGAACTCCCAGTCTTCCGAGATAAGCTCTGCTATTCTCGAGCTGCCGTAAGTACCTGTGAGAAAGTGGTCAAACCCAGAGAGACAATCTGCCTCTGGATGTCCACATCCAAGCTGCGCATGAACCTCCTTGCCCTGTCTGTATCGTTGGCAACTAAACGTCCAGCGAACCTACTGAGCCGCGTCCATTCTGCTGCATGTATGTCTACAGGTGCACCATTCTGCTTTAAACAAATGAACTTCTCTTCCATTTCCTCCCGTGCAGTCCGCGGGAAGAACTTCTCCAGGAAACTCTTCGAAAAATCCACCCACTTGATCGGCTTGGGCAAGAAGGTCTCCTCCACAAGCCACCATTCACGAGCGTAATCCACTAACTGGATGCGTACTACATCCACCCTCTTATTATCTGGAATCTGCGCCGCAATGAGTAGATTCTCCGTGTCAACCAGCCATTGTTCCGCTGGCAACGGCTCCTCCAAACCAGTAAAGACAGACGGACCAGTCTTCTAAAATCTGCTACGGTCCCCACTCGATCTAATGGTCTGGCCCCAACATTGTCCACGGACTGCTGAACGGTCTGCAAACCTTCTTAAAACGATTCAGCTTGCTGCTGGATCGGCTCGGTCTGCCTCTTTTGATTTTCCAACATCCCACGTATTACTCCAAGCATAGCGGCTTCGTCAACACGCCTTTGGTACGTCTTCAGATTCTTGTCTGCCATGTTCCTGAAATCAAAACACCCAAGTATTAGCATGATAACAGATTCAAAATATAAATCAAGGCTAGAACTCCGAGTTACTTAAATAGAGTACCGCATTGTAACTATGCCGCGGTATCATAGCTACAATTAATAACTCCACCCAAGTCGCCTAAGTTCTAGAGATAATGATCAGTCAAAAATACTGCATCTTTTAACCGGCAATTTCCCTATCATTTGCACTCATTTAGAAGTGTTCGGTATTCATATTTCACATATTATCAAAACAGTTGTTAAATATCAGATTACATGTGTTAGACCTTAAAACCGGCATTTCTAGGGAAATTGACTGAATTTCATAGCATAGCATCATTCCTATATATCGCAACTTGTGTTTCGAAGTCTGTGCAGGAAAATCCAGAAGAAAGGTTAAAATTTACATTGTGCTGATCAAACATTACGCCAACTCATGGATTTGGAATTTGGCAATGATCTAAAAATCATTCAGAGATTAAATATATCAGAGAATAATAACAAAGACAGTAGAAGGCAGCATGTGAAGTTTGAAGCCCTAAGGAAGTTACATGGCCGCGGTTCCGCGGCCGGAGCCGCCTTGTGCCGCGGAACCGCGGCAGCCTTACCACGTCATCACCTCTGTTTCAGCCCATAACTCCTACCTCAGTGTGTGCACTTCAGAAAGCTACTTCAATCTCCAGATTACTCTAGAACATTCTGCCAGATCAGCAAGTCATTGGGTTCTAAACTAAACACTCTTAGCTTCCTCAACAAGCTTAACTTAAACTCCATTAAGGACCTAGAACCTTCCCTCTAACCTCCTACCTTAGGGTAGAAGCTAATCCTCTAACTAACTACTTCTAGAAGCCTCTTCCTCTAACTAACTTTTGGAAAGAAAACTCAAATTTGAATTCCTAAAGCTAGGGTTTGGGAAACCTATAAAAAGACCCGAAGGCTCACTAGAAAGGGTTGTTCAATCATTAGTGAATCAATCACTAGTTCAATCTTCATCTCTCCCTCTTTCACCCACAAGTTTAGTGACAAAACTTGTGTTCTAAACCCTAACCCTAATCCAATCAATCAAGATTCCAAATTCAAGATCCATGGAGTTCAAGCAAAGCAAGTCTTCAACCATCCTTTAGAAGCGAAACCGGCATTCATCGGAGCACGAGATCCAAGCCGATCCACGACTCAAGGAGCCGATGCAACGCTAGATTCGACAATTTTGTTCCTTCTCAAATTCTTGTAGTCTCTTGAGCAATGTGTAACAATTTGTGGAATAAATAAAGGTGAAGATTCTTTAAACTTGCTTTTATTTCAATTTGAGCATTATGATTCATATTCAAATCTTGAATGTATTCTTTATGATGATGCGCGAATAAACTCCGCTGGTGGAGGAATCGAGATGATTGTAGAATGATGATATTGATGAATCTTTAAACGTTTTCTTAAGTCTTATAGCAATTGGAAATTCTTGAAAATTGATTGATCGATAATCTAGATCGATGCGAATGCGTTCTTAATTCCTTTCGCACGATCTAGAGATCAACATTTGATCATTCGACTTTCAAGAAGCTATCTAGTGAATGTGATTCATCGAAAGGACAAAGGATAGGATGAGGAACCCTAATTCTTCGCAAGATCCTTGATCCTCGATGAATTCTACATCGATTTAGCATCAATTTGTTAATAGATAAGAAATCGTAATCTTGAATCTTCTTCACATCTACAATCTAATCGATTCCTACGAGCTTTACTACAAATCTTGAAACCTAAAGTGATTGGAATTCTATCAAAACTCGATTCTCGATGTTTATCGTTTTCTTGATTCTTGAATAGAATAGTGACACTTGAACTTTTTTTTTTAATAAAATTTTTATTTTTATTTATTATTATTATTATTATTTTTTTCCTTCTTTTTTTTTTATTTCCTTCATACATCGGCTTTAAGACAAGAGCATTTCAAGGTATCCTCTACTATCCCGGGCTTCAAGACGTGTGTAAGTGCGAATAGCAGGGTATCAACGTTCAAAATGTTTGGCTTCCAGAATAGAAACTATTTTTCAGACTTATTTTTATCTTCAGATTAGTGACTTCCTTCATCTTACTAACCCTTGGGACAACGGCTCATAACTACTTATTACTAGTTCGTATAAGAAAACTTGTAATTTTCTTAGTTTTCTTAAATTTTCTAATCTCATGGATGTAATTTTTCACTATCTAATATTTTATTATCTTATTTATGTACACAAATCTTTTTATAGTTTTGAAATTTTTTTAAATTTTTATAGTTTTTTCAAAAAAATGTTTTGTGCTTATGCAAAGTATGATGCAAATGATGCGAAAATAAGCACAAATCTCCTTCAAACATCGGCTTTAAGACAAGAGCATTTCAAGGTATCCTCTACTATCCCGGGCTTCAAGACGTGTGTAAGTGCGAATAGCAGGGTATCAACATTCAAAATGTTTGGCTTCCAGAATAGAAACTATTTTTCAGACTTATTTTTATTCTCAGATTAGTGACTTCCTTCATCTTACTAACCCTTGGACAACGGCTCATAACTACTTATTACTTGTTCGTATAAGAAAACTTGTAATTTTCTTAGTTTTCTTAAATTTTCTAATCTCATAGATGTAATTTTTCACTATCTAATCTTTTATTATCTTATTTATGTACACAAATCTTTTTATAGTTTTGAATTTTTTTTAAATTTTTATAGTTTTTTCAAATAAATGTTTTGTGCCTATGCAAAGTATGATGCAAATGATGCGAAAATAAGCACAAAGCTCCCCCAAACTTATTTTCAACAGTGTCCTCACTGTTGCCATCTGCTAAATCACGAAAAACCTGTAAGCTTGGGAGGAATTTATTAGTGGGGGCAAAATATTTAAGTGAAGAACCTCCCCCAAACTTATTTTTGACTCTCAATATTGAGGACAACAGTTATTTCAAGAGCCAAAAATACACCCCCCTTAAACATGAGTTAGACAATTAGAAGCATTTTAAGAGGGGGTGAGTCATTTGGTCAAAATAAGACTTTACAAAGACCAAAAGTTAACACCAACCATTCAAAGATTTTATCGGTAAAGCGTATAGGTTGGTGAAAAAATGTGTTGTATCGTGTCAAGAAAAAGTGAGGAAGGGATAAGAGATGGTCTGGAAAGGTTTTGAATTTTAAATTAGAGAAAAAAAAGAATGAGGATGAATGTGAATGATTAGGAAAAAGGAATGGTGCTGGTTCATCTTCTATAGGTTGAGGTTGATTAATCATAAAATACGTGTTGTTTAAAAATTCAAGTTCCTCAGCAAAAAGTTCTTCAAAACTTTTATCAATGGTGTGATCGAACATTTTGCTGTCAAAAAGTTTTGTGCCACAATTTATCTTACTTGATTTGTCAAAATATGTGGAGGTGAAAAACTCATCTACCTCATTTTCAAAAATATCCAAATCAAGTTGGCTTTCTGGGCTTGTCGAACTTGAACTATCAGATTGTGATTCATCAACACTCACTATCATTTCAGGGACAGAAGAAGAACCAGAGGGAGTGGAAGATGAAATGGGTGAACGTATCGATGTGTCGAGTGTCGGTAAACCAGATGTGGGAGATGAAGGCTAAGTTTCAGTCTGATCTTCGGGTATACGAATATCAACAATTTCAAGACGTATTTGAAGTTCGGGAAGAATTAAAGGCTCAAGATGATGACCACAAGCAAGTGAAAGGATTTGATAAATTGGTGGGACAAAATCATCTAAAATTTCGGGTTCATCAATTAATATATCCCCAACGTCAATCACCTCATTCAAGTGAAGGTTAAAATTCTCAAACACCTCATCAAAAGCACAGTTTTCAATCAGTTTTGGTTCAAGAGTGGAGGTGTAGAGATCACAAGGTTTTGGCATGGTTTCACTTGGAATGGACCCATCACAGTCGGGTAAATCAAACATCGCATTATTACACAACTTGTCATACATTCTATCGTCAATTGGTGTATCCTTTGGTGCACTCGATGAATCTGTGAAACTGGAGTTATGGATTTCAGTTTGGAAAGGGAATGTTTGATTGGGAAAGGTCTATATCTCTCTCTCACTACCCAAATTCTCATTTTGTCCCATACCCGAATTATATACTGGAAAATTTTGGGCTGGTTTGGGATTATTTGCTTGTATCCATGCTGTTAACTTCCTAAATTGGTTCTTCAATTCCACATATTGCTCTAATGTCTCCTCAAGATTAGACTTCGGTCGATAAGGAGTTTCGGGATAAGATTGAAATTCTTGTGGACAGTTAAAACTTCCAAATGACTGATCAGAAGGACTGTTTAGAGAAGGTGGAAAAATCGGATTTGATTGATAGGAACAGAATGGTTGTGAAAATTGGGTAGGAGTAGGGTCAACATTATGATAAGAAGAATTTTGATATTGGTTCGTCGGTTGGTTATTGGACATCATACATGCCTCAAACCGCCTATCAAACTCTTCTTTGGAAAGTGGAGGTGATGGTTGATATTGGTCCGGTTTGAAACTTTGGCCTCTAGCCCTAGCTATATGCTCAGCAATGGAAATTCGTCTCGGGGCTTCCTCTCTCTGGGTATCAGCTGAAATGGATGTAGGATTAGGATACGGTTGATAGGAGTTCAAATTGAAACTTTGGATTCTAGCCCTAGCTATATGCTCAGCAATGGACATTCGTCTAGGGGCTTCCTCACTCGGGATATCAACAGGAACGGATGTGAAATTGGGATTCGGTTGATAGGACCTAGACTGAGGTGACCAACTGTTTCTTCCTGCCTGTTCTATATGATCTTTTATGGACATGGAAAAGCCGGACGGTATATCGAAGGGATTACGAAAACATTTAATATCTGTTTCTGGACACCAATGCTCGGCAAGATATTTTCTATTTGGGTCACCCATTGTAAGAAGGGAGGAGGGGGAAAGGGTAAAAAAGGGTAAAAAGAAAACGGGGGGGATGAAATTAATTGGTTTGTTTGAAAAAGAACGGAGTTTTGAAAATTCACAAAAACATGCATAATCAACCCTATTATCTAATGGTCACCTAGGTCAAGTCTCTAGACCGCTCCTAACTGCCAAAAGACAAGTCGCAGGATAAATCCTCCACTGCCTCTTTGTCCTCCTGTGGCCAGGCAAGTGCCAGGTAAGCGAGAAGGTACTCCACTACGTAAGTAGTGGGCCTAATTAATAACCACTAGCCTTCGACACATTTGCCTTAGACACCACAAGAAAACGCGGATAAGCAATGAATTACCCACGGCCTTCTTCTGTCCTAAGTGAGCACGACGGTCCTTAGAGTCATCTCTAGATATTTTTTAGTTAATGTGGGTCAATGCGGATGCAAGTTTTGCGATTTTTGGGGCCTAGGAAGGGTAACGAACTCCCCACCTAATTTGGATTTGGCCGTGCCCCTTAATATCCATATTTATAATGCAAACAACCAAGAAACAAAAACACGCACAATTTTTAATTTGCTTTTTGCGGCGCAGTGATTTTTGCAAAGAAACCTACAGAAATTTGTTAGTTGGAGCAAAAAGAGGAGAGATAAGAAGGTAAGAAAGTACCTGAAAGAAAAATTTCACAGAGAACCCTCAAGGATGCCGCGGTTCCGCCGCAAATAGGTGCTTAGACCGCCGAATCGCGGTTGATTAGTGAGATCTCTGCACCAAATTTTATCAGAACACTCCTGATCACTTCCCTAGTCCTCTGGAATTCTCCAAATAATTTTCCAATTTCACAGCAAGCTCCAGATTTCCTCGCACAAATCACAACAACACGTATTAGTATTTGCGCGAATTTTGATCTAAAAAGTTGTAATGGAATAAATCTTTCAATTCAAAACAAAACAAATTAGAACGAATTAGCGCGCGATCCCCGGCAACGGCGCCATTTGATTGAATTGAAATTCTTGATGTGTTTATCACTCAGATAACAAGGAATCAGGTTTTCGAGTCGATATGCAAAGGAAGTTTGCACACCGTAAAGATATAATCAGGAGGAGGTTAGATTCAAGAACGGTAAAACAGCAAGGTGGCAGGACATGTTTCCTAAACACGGGTATTCTGATTCGTGTATTGGGTACAATACCCAACTACAAAAAGAATCAACCCGACTAACCTATAGCTCTGATACCAAAAGAACCATGTCACGCCCCGCTTCCCAGAGTACGCTAAGATGGGCACGTGACATAGCCAACCATGCTACCTGTGGGTAGGAAGTATCCATCCACAGTCACATTACGGTTGTAGAGATATCAAGAACAAAATATAACTATCTAATACATGTCCATAATCCAAGATAAAATGAGTCAAGAATACTAAAAAAAATGCGGAAGCAAAAGATCCAATACAAATAACTGGAATGTATGTCCCATAATGCAGGCTCACATCAGGAATAAAATGCAGAAAAGTAAAAGAACTAACTACTACTGAATCCTCACTGCGCAGCCTGCTGGCTGAAGTACTCCTGCTCGGACTGCAGCAAAGGTACGGAATCTGGGCCATGCAAAACCCAGACGTCAGCGTGTCATGTCATCAAGTAATAAAGTATAACAGGATAACAAGCAATGCAAATATAATCATGAAGGGTAAAGCAGGTGTAACAGCAATATAAATCAGGGCAGTGAAGGGTAGTGTGCAGTGAGTAAACTAACAGGTCTACTGGGTTATCTACTCTCAAGACTTTGAAATCAATTTGATGAATCATAGATGTAACTCAATAGTATCCCGTGCGTGCCCGGGACCACGGTCAAGATTCTCGGGCTGAATCCGAGACGTGCCGCTAAGCAGTAAAATGTAGCATGTACAGATGAGTGATGTCAGTATCATCACTCCGGGGCTGGCCTAGCCCGTAAGACTGATCAGAACAGGTATCGAACTGTTGAGTTACAAGTCAGGTTTCATTATTGATTTCCCCATACCCCCAAGTTATAAGTTTCAAGTCAGGTATTTAAGTAATCAAGAACTAATGCCAATGCAGAAGCAGGTAGGTACAGGTTTGTCTGGATAGACAACATGAACGGTTCGTAAGGACTACATGTCAGGTTTGTTGGCATTAGACACAAGATTAGGTAACAGGTCAAGCCATGGTACATCAGGTCAAGTCAAGTAGCATACGGTACCATGTCGGGTCAAGTAATATGTGTATAGCAAGTCATGTCAGGGTGTAAAAGATATTATGTGGGTGCTCATAATCAGCTAACACAATCATGGTTATAAATAAACAAGCATGGGTATCAGTAACACAATAAATTGGCACATGTAATAGGTTAAGCAATATGTGCAGATTAAACTACTTAACTGTACAGTTATCAGTTTGTATTTAATAGATGGTTTCAGCATTATATGGATACAGTATGACAGATATGAATGTTAAAATCAGGTTAATAAGTATTGAGTAATATAGGGATGCGATGACATGTATAATAGGTTCAATGGATGCAATTGTAACTAAACTGGTTAAAGAATGCACACGGATATCCGATAGGTTAAAACTAGAGAAAAAGGGCATCATGGCTATAAAACAATTGTGATCATGTGGTCTAACATTTACATGTGATCACTAGGTATAAACAACTAGATGCAACAATTAAGTTTCAAGTTCTAGATCAGAAAATATGTAAACGGAACGTTATGCGGTTAACTTGAAATTCAAGACTTTCGATTCTATCTAGAGATTTATTAGGAAATTAGATAAATTAGTCTAAGAATAGTTTTAATAGTATGTAGCAAGTTTCACATGCCTCGACGGGTCATGATACGGAAAACGGAACGTTACGCGTCGGCGGGGAAAAGTCGCGACGCGCGCACGGTACACGGAAAGAGCCCAAACGACGAAGAGTGGAGTCACACGGGTCAGAGGTCCCCGCTGGGTCGTCGGCAAACGTCGCCGGCACGGTCGGATTCCAGCGAACCAGAAAACAGCGACTACAAGAAACAATAATTTTTAACAAGAAAAGAAAAGAAAGCAAGGAAAGAACAGAGAAGGAATGAGGGTACTAGAGCATACAGGGTTTGCAGAGGAGGTGTTGTGGTGGCGGCGAGACCAACCGTGGCGAGATCGACGGGCTCCGACGATGAACAGAGACCTCCCTTCAAGAAACCAGAACAGCAACTTTACAGAAAAGAATGTAAAGAAAAAGAAGAGAAGAATGAGATGGAGAAGGGCACTTACTGGGGTGTGCACAAGGCTAAGGGCATGGGGACGAGGTCACCGGCGGTGGCTGGAAGCGGGGGTGGCCGAGACGAGTGAGTGTGCGTTTCTCGGCTGCTCGGGAGAAAAGAAAAGGAGGGAAGAGAGAAGGTGGAGACGACTGCGACGAGGGTGAGGGGCGACGAGTCTTGTGCGAGTGTCGTCGGCGCTAAGCAGAGGCGGAGGACAGCGGATAGGGTTTCGTAGGCGATGGGTTTCCTTTGAGGAAGAAAAGAAAATATATAAGGGGGGAGAGAGAGAAATACACGGGAAGAAAGAGAGAGAGAAAGAATCTGTCGCGAGAGGAGTGAGAAGAGGAGAGAGATAGAAAGGAAGAGAGAGATCGAGAAGAGAGAGAAAGAGAAGAGGAGATATAAAGTTGGCGTTATATGCAGAGAGAGAAAGAGAGAAGAGAGAGAGAGAGAAACGATCGGTGGGGCCCGGGGATGGGAATGGGAGGCTGCGATTGGCTGAAGGAAAAAAATAGAAAAGATTTTGTATGCCGGGGAAAGAAATAGATTGGCTGGGGAAAAATATGAAAGATTTTCTGGGTGTTAATAAAGATATCGTTGGTTTTTAAAAAATTTATAATAGACTGAAAAAAAATATTTGACTGATTAAAAGATTTAGAAAAAAAATAGGATTTGGCGGAAATACAAAATATTTCAGAATTGTGCCCGGGTCGGGTCCAAAAATTTGAATTTGAAACATGAAAATTATTGGCAAGCTCCAAAATTTAAAATGAAGGATTTTATAATTAAAAAAACAAACCACCAAGAACGGACGCACGTACGTGCGCGTAGCCGTCCAAACACGTCCATTTCACTGAACGGGACGAAAACACGTTGCAAGTACGCTACCACAGGATTAGGGATAACAAGCAGGCCATGACAAGTATTTTTAAACTATTTTAAGTAACTTAATTATAATATTCAAACATTTGTAACGTCGGGGTAAATTATAATTAGTAACTGTCAAAGCATGATCAAAGAAATAAATACCAGACACCACATATACGGTAAATGGAATTTGTATAACTGGACTCGGTTGTTATATTCCTCTTGGCTATCGCCTTGGATCTAGAAGAGGAAAGTTCCACAATAAGAAGAGCGAGTGTCTCCCTGGATTTCTGTAGGGTGCCATCTGCACTCCTTAATATGTTGAGGAGTTCTGGAAGTGAAACTTCCATACCCTGAATATTGAAATTCAAGATAAACTGGGCGTAGGTAGAAGGGAGGGACTGTAGAATCAAGTCAGTATGTAACTCGTTCTCCAACGTGGTCCCAAGGTCCGCAAGCTCTTCAATGTATCTAATCATCTTAAGGACGTGGTCCCCTACAGATGACCCGATAGCCAACCTCGCCTGAAATAATTTCTTCGAGATCTCATATCTTGCGATACGAGATTGATCTCCATATAATTCCTTGGTATGGAGGATGGTGGAAGCTAAGTCCATCTTCTCGTGCCGCCTCTGGTGTTCATTATACATTGAGGCCAGCACGAGGCACTTGGCTTTCGCACTGTCTATTTCCCATGTCTTACGGATCTCAATATCCGCGACGCTGGAATCTAGACCTGGGACGGCGGGGGCTTTGGTAGTAAGGAGGTAGCCCAACTTGTCATAGGTTATGGCCATCTGGACATTCCTTAGCCAATCTTTATAGTTTAGCCCCATAAATATGTTTTTATCTAGCAGTAACTTAAGTCCGGTCATTTTGGTCGCTGCAATTAGGAGAGAGAGAAGAAACACTCAGCATGATACTCTTGCAAGTTTATATTGGTTATTAGTTTATCTAAACAGGATGGCTCCCACTGTTTCTTGAATCCTTCCTCAAACCAAAAAAGAAGAATTAGTCAGGATTAATCTTATCTTTATAATTCTTGCTTAACCTTTCGGTCAGGCTAGTGTTGGTACTTCGAGGGAGCTTTTCAAACGCTTTCGCGAAGTTCCTTAATTACATAACCTCTTTTCCCTGGAGGCGTAGCCCTGCTAACACCGTTCTAAACACCTACTTGGTTTATAACATTGATTGTTTAGTGAAAAATCTCCCGAAGAGTAGTGGATACTCACAGTAGGATCGTGATCCAAATATCATCGTGTGACAACCTTGAAGGAATCCTACCAAAATCATCACACTCCAAATGGTATGCAACACCAGCAAGTTTCATTTTCCTTAGAAACTCCCGATGTGGATTTTTGCCCCAAGCTCTTATGACCTTGACGAAGGCCAAAATATCATAAGTCGCAAGTCAAGTTCTACCCATCATTGTCCAGATTAATTTGAACCCATCCGTACATACCATTGACATATATCTATGCTACAGATGAATACCCAGCAGCTACCAATCACTATGCCTTGGCGAAGGTCAAAATACATAGCTTGAATACTATTGAATACCCATCTGAAATGACAGAGGGCTACGGATGGTTTTGGCGAAACCGTGAACGTAATGAACTTGATATAGTTGAAGGAACCCTGATAGCTTTTAAAAGGAGTAGTTTAGGCTCCACATTTAAAAGTTGTTTTTCAAGAAAACCGAGCGGTTTTGAAATTGTTCCAACGATTTAAACTTTGGTTTGTTTTACTTGCATTAATCAATATTAATGTGGTCCCATTATTTAACCCTATCATTGCAGACAAGAAACGAAAATACAACGTACGCTTATGCCATCCGCATTCGCCACGGGGCCCCATCATGCACCATTAGGTTACTTAACTAACGGCAGAGCGGGGGCTGGACTAGCGCGGGTGCAAAACATAATCAACGTTTATTATATATCATATATATATACACACACATTTGTCTCACGAAATAATAGGCATTACAGATCACAGATGAATATATTGGATATACTAGGAATTCCATGTTTCGTTTTAGCCTAGAACGAAAGACGGATTCCATGGTCATGATGAATAGCCAAACCCCAACCTAGACCCCTACGGGTGTGGCAAACTATTCGCCAAATTCCCGAAGTGAAGCAACCTCCCTCAATAAAATGAGTAGGCCACTCGGCACTTCAAGAACCCGGTAGTTTGTGAAAACCACCTTGGGTCTATCCTAGGTGCAAGAAAAAGTAAATGAAATAATACAACTGTGGCAACAACCTCAACCCGGATATGCCCCACAAAATAATATTACATCACATTTACAAATTTACATGAATGAAAGAAAAACACTCTTCTCACATCCCCCGGCTATTCATCCATGATGATCCAATACTTCATATAAACAAACCATCACAAATATACTGATATGTGCAACCCCCACTAATTGACGTATTGCAATTAGCGGACGTTTAGCAACACATATCCAATCTGAAACTTGTAAACGATGTTAAAACCGCGACTTCGAAATACTCCGTATTTCCATAAAATAAAGATAACATAATATGAAATCTGGACAAAATCAAACAGCACCTGAAACCCTAAATCCAAGATACCAGAACACCATACAAAACACGAGACCTGAAAGTATGTCTTAGCACCACTACTAGGTTTCTAAAGGCATCAAGTATGTAATTTTAAAAAATTTAGTGGGCTAAGCTATACTAACCTAGAATCGAATTAGAGAATTAAGGTTTATAAGCATGTAAACAAGTTTTACACTAAGTGAATATGGAATACAACCTTTGTAGACCGGTCCTTCACTTCAATAGCTCCAAGTAGTAGTTCCTAAGCTCCAAGTAGTAGTCCCTAGAACTCTTCTTAGGCTCCACTTGGTGAAAGGAACGAGCTTGTTTCGTCGTCTTCGAGGCCAAAGATGATCCACCTTGAAGTTTCTATAACTCAAGCTGCCTCTTTACTAATTAAAGAACTAGTGAAGCAAACAACCTAATCTAATGAGAAAGATGAGATTAGGTTAATGAAGTAGGAATTTTGCTCACTTTAGAATTCTTTTTCTCTTTTTCTTTTTCAACTCAAGAAAGAACTAGAGAGGAAGAAGATGAACTAGGGTGTAGAAAATATCACAAGTGATGAAGTGAGAGAATCAACCATAGTATAAATATAAGGATTAGGGTAAGAAAATTTCTAGAATAAAAAAATTAATGGGATGAGTCATGGCTTCTACATACTTCTACAAGCATCTAAGCCATACTCATTTCCACCTCATTTTGATTTATTCTAAAAAATAATTACCCTAATTATCTTTAGTCTTGGTGTGAGTCTCATACACCCATGTTCCATGTATCATCCACCATGACACAATAGTGTTATATATATATATATCATTATATATAATCAAGAAGAAAATCATTATTGAGCTAATATTAGTTAATATATATTAATATATAACATATATAAATACATATCAAATTATTAAATCAACACTTGATTCAATAATCCTGTTATATCATTCATAACCAACTAATATCATTTATATGTATATCAAGTTATCGAATCAACACTTGATTCAATAACTCGGTCATATCACATATAACCGGCTACATTCAATATACGACATCAAATATATATACATATTGCTAGGGACATGTATACCCTAGAGGCCATTATTGTACATTGATGTATATTATAGTGGATGCTTGGACATATATATAGAGGACTTTCTTGCTCGACATGATAGTATGCTATCTGGTTGCTCTTTATGTTAACATGTGCACTTGTATTATTATACTGTCTCTCTGATACATGTTGATAAAGCCCTTAGGATGTTGGTTTGACTACCAGGACTATGATGCAGATCATACTATTGGGACCTGGGTAGTCCACAAGCACATTCTTCAATTGTTCCTAGTCGAGGGAATATCGAGACAGGGCATCGATATTCCAGAGTATACTAGTGTGTACGTTTCTTACACATGTGCTCATTAGAGAATTGGTACACTGAACAGGACTCGCCGAGAACTCCTAGATGGTACTATACCTATCGTCAGATAGCAGTTCTCGGGTGACACTGGTACATGTTAGTCTGTAGACCCGAGATCGTCATAGAGTCTTGTGTGGTTCCCACTGTTCTTTGATTTCCTCCCTACCACGGCTCAAAGGAGTCATGCAAACAGGTGGATTTTGGGTACAGTCCCGAGTCACATGGAGGCAATGAGCGATAGGATGAGTTTCGTCTCTCCCGGTATAGGTAGTTGATGTTGCGCTATGCTCGATTGGCTATAATAAGAAGTCCTTGGCCAGGGCTATTGATGAGATTTACAAGTAAGTGTTATCAGTAGTTTCTCGTACCGTTATATGCCTTACATCGACATGACTTATCAAGTTATTGGGGTTTGACGATTCTACCCCCAGACTCGATATGCGACATATCAAATGAAGAGACCGGACTGTACGGTAAGTGTTACCTATAGGCTTCATGTGATTTTGGACAAGCTTGCTTGTTGATCTTCTATTTGCTCAATACCTGGGTAGCCGTTACGTCCAGCTAGTACCGCTGACGGCTTGTGGGTAACTGATGTGATCATTACCTGCTGCTGGCGTATTGACGAGTCTTTAGAGTCCCACACAGAAGTTTTCTGGTTCAAGCGAAACGAAGTAGGGAACATATGCTGATATATGCAGGGGCCTAATTAAATACGAGTATGTGATACCGTATTCTAATCTGGCGGTTATTTGTTATCAGTTAGGTTATATGTGATATAACCGGATTATTGAATCAAGTAATGATTTGATAATGTGATATGCAAATAAATGATATTAGTTGGTTATATGTGATATAACCGGATTATTAAATCAAGTGTTGATTTAATAATATGATATATATTTATATTTGATATAATTGTATGTTGACTAATATTATTGTTCACTAATTATATGCTTATCTTTATATATATATATATATTAATATATATGTGATATATATATATATATATATATATATTATATGAAGCATGATATGGATTTTCTATTCTTGGAAAATAGAAAATATGAGGTGGAAATTAGGGAGACTTTTTGTGGTATGGAGCAAAGCATGGATTATTCTTTTTTATATTCATTTGCTTGCAATATTGAAGTATGGATATAATTTTTAATTGTTGAAAATTGCATGCTTCAATAATGGGTGAGCTAAAAAAGAGCCATTCTACACTTCATTCTTCACTTAAGTTATTTTCCTCACTTGAGCTCCTTTCTCTCTAGCTCTCTCCATCTTCTTCACCTCCACCTCCGAGCTCAATCCTTCACTTGAGTTGTGAACCCTTCAGCTTGTGAGAACCCTAATGAGGAAATTAAACCACTATTTCACCATCCTACACTTAATTAGCACTTGAGTGTAGTGTGTTTCCTTCACTAAAGAGTTTAATGAAGAGGTAGCTTGGATTAGCAGACTTTGGGTGGATCATCTTCGGCACGAAGGTCTTTGAAGCAAGTTCGTTCAACCTTCAAGTGGAGCTGTAGGGACTACAACCCGGAGCTTTAGAAGAGAAAGACACGGTCTACAAAGGTTGTAGACTCCTTTTCTTTATAATGTTTTTGTGATATCATAGTTAAACCCTAATCATCTAGTTTAAGATCTTGTTTAGTGTTGATTAGCACCTCAAATTTTTTTAAATGGCATGCTTGATGCTAGTAAAACCCAGTGGTGGTGCCAACAAACACTTTCATAGTATCAGAGCTACTAGGCATTGGATGTCGACCTATGGGCAGTTCTCACTGTGTGATAGAGTGGCGAAGCATAGGCTCTTACCCCCAGGGTGTCCCGAGACCGGGAGGTGTTCCGACGGATTGTAGTCCTTGCGAGGGGGCATGCATAAAAAGTAGCTGCTGAGAGACCTGTAGGTGCCACGGTGACCCCATTGGATGGGGTGGCTGCCTGACTTTCATGGTATCAGAGGCAAAGCTAGAAAATTAGACGATGTATATAAATCACAAAACCGAAACAACTCCGAAACTGTAACCCGAAAAAACTATGTTTCTGTCGAATTTTAAATGGTCTCTGAAATTTTTTTAAACAAGTACAGAATGTTACATGTGATGTAACTAGAACACCAGAGAAATTTGAGACCAAAACTCCCAAAATGACCCGACAAAAATCATCAAAAAACCGGCCTGGCCGGCCTACTGTTCATTGTTTGGGTCTGGAAATTTTTTGTTGTTCTATAGGCTTGGTTTTGGGGTTTCAGATTATGTTTTATTGGCCCAGTTTGCATGTGATGTTAACTTTTCTATTAGGGCTACTCAGAGTGTTTCGTAGTCGTGTTTTAACGTCGTTTCGGGTTTAAGTTTGATATGTGATACAATATTTGGAATCCACATTTAATTAGATTTGTGAAAACTAGTTAGTGTTTGTAAATTTAGATTGTTAGTCTCTGTTGATCGATTGCTATGAAGTTTCGATTTGGATCGAAACTCCGTCACAATCGTGTATCGTACGCGAATACTCGCCAGATAACTTTACTACGTAGCCATGCCCCATAGCTCCGACCAAGTGACTTTAGGAGATCCCCGTTGCCAAAAGCATCCACTCGGGTGCTCGTGGCCACGGTGTTCCGCCTAAGTGCACTTGGTCGACGGCATCAGGGGTGTGGCCATCTACTAAAGTTTTCGACGAGTATTCGATCGAATAGTCGGGAATCTTGTTGAATTACCCGACTATGTTATTGAAAAGTGTTTTCGATATGAGACTAAAATGCAAGGTTTATAGGGTTAGGCATGAAATTCGGAATATGAGATATTCCAGGTTTATGATGTCTAAGGAAATGCATGACGGGGCCCTGTAGCGAATGCGGATGGCATAAGCGTACGTTCTATTTTCGTTTCTTTTTCTGTGATATTTAGGGAAACATTAAATGATGGGACTTCATTAATGAGATTAATGAAAAGAAAAGAAACATAAAGATGTTGTAGAATCAAAAGGTAGCTCTAGTTCTTGCTTTGCATAGTGGTATTCCTTGATGAATATCCAGCACCTCATTCGATGAGGAAAGAGCCGAGATCCCTTCACTAGGAGTGGCCTCTTTAGCAAAACTAGCAAATACTATAACCCACTCGGTTTTGTTTTTATAGATTCTCTAGTTCTTGCTTTGCATAGTGGTATACCTTGATGAATATCCATCACCTCTTTCAATGAGGGAAGTGCTGAGATCCCTTCACCGGGAGTGACCTCTTTAGAGAAACTAGCAAAAGCTACAAAAAACACTCTTTTTCAAATCACTAGATTCTACAACGATATCAAGTTCATTACGTTAAAAGTTTTCTTAAAAACAAGCCGTAGCCCTCCGTCATTTCAGATAAGTACTATTTAGTATCCGTGCTGCGTTTGTTGACCTCCGTCAAGGCGTAGCATCCGGTAACTGATTAGTGCTTATCTGATGTATGTGATGCGATTGGATTAGGGTAGTCGTACGGCTTTGTTGAACTTGTTAAGGGTCGTACTGGTGGATTTAATTCAATCAAGAAATGACGAGTTAAACTTGGCTAGCGCTTATGATTTGTTGACCTTGTTAAGGTTACAAGTTGCTAGGGGTAAAAACAATATTGGCAATTTCAAATGTTGGAATTTGCAATGAGATTGCATACCGTCTATATGATAGTTGGATCCCAATACCCACTATGAGTAAGAGTTACTCCTACAAGAGTTTTCCACTTTACAATTAGCCGATCCATTAGGTGTCTAAGAAAGGTGTTAACGGGGTGATGCCCCTGCGGAAACGAGGTTATTTAATTAGTTCCATGCGAAAGCATGAGGAGACTCCCTCGGAGTACCAATACCTGCCTGGCCGAACGATTAGCGAACTTGTAGGGTGTAATTAATCCCAGCTAATCTTACCTTTTAAGGTTTGAAGGAAGATTTGATAAAAACAGTGGGAGCCATCCTGATTAGATAAGATAATAACCAATCTAATCTTGCAAGTGCGCATGCTAAAGTGTTTCCTTCTCTCTATTTCCAGGTAGCGGCCAATGACACGCCTTAATCAAGATAATAATATGGATGTATTGACCGAACCCACTTACTATACTGGGTTAGGTTCCACTCTATCTTATGACTGTCATAAGTCTGAGCAAGGAATAGAGGAATACCGGGATTCCCACGCCACCCGAACGAAGAAGGAGCACAGTGATGCATCTTCTTCGGTTGTGTTCGTTACCGAGAACTGTTTCTCAGTTTGCTCTATGTCCTTGGTATTAGATACCGGATCAGGATCCCACGTATGTAATTTGTTACATGGGCTAAAGAGAGGTAGAGAACTGGAAAAGGGTGATAAGTCTCTAGTAGTAGGGAATGGTGCAATTGTTGCATTCAAAGCAGTTGGCGAATATCACCTAGTGTTACCAAATGGTAATACATCGATTCTGAACGACTGTTACTACGTACCAAAAATGATGTGCAATATTATATCAGTTTCTTTGCTAACTAAAGAAGGATATAATTTCACATTAGAGGATAATGTTATGAACATTTTTCTAAATCAAGTGTTGATTGGGTTTGGTACGTTGTGTAACGGTATATACGTTCTGAATCAAACTACAGTTCTTAACGTACAGAACACACACAAGAGGAAAAGTTCAGAAATGAACGAAGCCTACTTATGGCATTGTAGACTAGGTCATATCAATGCGAAAATACTAGATAAGTTGCATAAAGATGGATATTTGAATTCGTTCGAATTTACATCTTATGAAACTTGCTAGTCATGTCTCAAAGGCAAGATGACCAAAACTCCATTTGCTGGACACGGGGAAAGAGCTACTGAACTCTTGGGACTAATACATAGTGATGTAATGCAGTCCTATGTCCACTCATGCGAGGAATGGTTCCTCATACTTTATTACATTCATCGATGATCTCTCTAAATTCGGACATGTGTTCTTGTTGAAACACAAGTCTGAAGCTTTTGAGAAATTCAAGGAATATAAGAACGAAGTAGAGAACCAGAAGGGTAAAAGTATTAAAATCTTTCGATCTGATCGGGGAGGAGAATACTTGAGCACGGAGTTCCAAAACTATTTAAAAGAGAATGGGATTCTCTCTCAGCTTACTCCTCCGTATACACCACAACACAACGGAGTATCGGAGCGGAGGAATCACACCCTATTAGATATGATGCGCTGATGAGTACTGCTGAGTTACCTATTTCTTTTTGGGGTTATACGCTTGAGACAGTCGCATACCTATTGAATCAAGTTCCCATCAAAATCTGTGCCTAAAACACCATATGAGATATGGAGTGGAAAGAGACCGTATCTTAAACGAGTTAAGATATCGGGTTGTCCGGCCTATGTCAAAAAGCAAAATCCGGACAAGCTTGAGGCAAGGTCAGTTCTATGTAAGTTTGTAGGATATCCAAAGAATTCACATGGATATATCTTCTACCACACTGAGGAAAAAAGGTGTTTGTGTCATGACCCGAAAGTACGGAACATGACCGGCACTTAGACTACGAACGTCTCAAGGCGTACGTAAGCTAAGTAAGCCGAACCCAGAAATCCAAACTAAGAGAAGTAGTAGAGTGTAGGAAGAACCATATCAAAACAACCTGTAGCAACATAATATACAACGCCTAAAGGCGAGGATCACAACAGAAATGAAACTCAACCAGCAAGAACCCATGGAAATATAACACGCGACTCTAAGGTCGAAAGAACAACATCACTGGTCTCTATCTCAAAAATAAAATACATGTTTGGTTGATGGAACTTCTAGATACAACTGAAATATAATATACAATGAATAATGATGGGTGCGATACAATAAACCCACCTACTAGCAATTCACCCGAAAGGAACAGTGCCCGCAAAGCCGTAATGGAATCTGTACGGCAACATGCAAGAAACTGGGGCACAACGGGGGTGAGTTGCCAACTCGTGAGTAGAAAAAGATCTACGAACAGAAATCGCATGTATGACGCAATCCTAAGTCATACGATCAAAATATATAAACCTCAAAATATAACCAGCAATCTCTAACCATGTCTAGGGTAAATCTCCAACCCAAGTGTAAACCAATGTGCCTGTGTCGGTGCATCAGGTGGCAATATATCATATGAATGATGTAAGAATGCATGAAACAGAATGCATGTACTGAAGAAAACTATTTTCATAAATTTGTGAGATTTCTGTATTTTAGAATGAGGTATCATAATGAAATCAGCAAGAAACAGTGCCTAGCATCGGCACAAAACATAAATCTCAACATCTCGATATCTCTGTATCACAATCTCTGTACCTCAATATCTCAAATCTCAATGTCTCAATCATATAAATCCAGGGCACCGTCAGTCCAGATCGGCCCTTACCATCCATCTCATGACTACGACGGTATCCTCCGGATATCCGACGTGTCGGGTAAAGTCACCGGTCGGTAGTGCTCCCCTGCCAGGCTCAACGCCATCTCTTGCGATCTTCTTGCCCCGGGGTACCGCACCGGGTCCACCATATACCCGCATTCGGTCTCGTCCGCCTCCTCGAATCGGGTTTCACATATCGCTCTCAGCACCGAGAAAACACATGGTGGACGCACTGAAATATCATATCAAGGGTAAAAAACATTTACATAATCTCTTTGAAATATCCACGGTTCCCAAATCCAGAAATATCATAGAAACAGTATATCTCAATGCGTATAATCAGGAAGCATGATATATGTGACACATAAAGAAATGAAAGTATGATAGTACTGTTAGTCTACGGTAGCGCCCCGGCCGTCTACAGACGCCAAATGCGGAACAAAAAACTTTTAACTGGCGCTATCGTATACTATAACCCGGATCTGCCATTATTGCTAAACTAACAAACTGTAAAGAGTGTAGAAAGATTATACCGAACGATCCGAGTCCTTCGTTCTTTAACCATCATCCCACGCTCCGTTGCGGCTGCTCCGATCTCGTCGATCTCCGATCTCCTCGTCCAGGTGGCACCACGTCAACGATTCTTTAAACGGGCTCCCGCCTCTGACTCGAGGCAACTCGGTCGTCAAGTTTGCTAAAAGAGACGACCAAGAATGATGTAGAGAATGAGTAGAAGACTTTGTCTCACTTCGTCCAAAGCCGTGGACGATCGGTTAATGAAGTTGCCATGTGAATCGGGTGATGGAATGAAATGAGCTGTGAAATTCCATACACCCCAAAACTATCATAATCTTTTCATCAAAATGAAAACTCAAGTGAGTGAGAGAGAGAGGAGGGGGCCGGCCATATATAGGGAGAGGGGGGGTGAGTGTAGGAGGAGGGAGGTAACCACAAGAAAATATCATGTGTGAACACAAACAAATATCTAGTGTGAACACAAATAAATATCTAGCGTGAACACAAATAAATATCTAGTGTGAACACACAGTGTGAACACAAAGAAAGTAACCAATGAAACAATAACACCTCACTGCTTCTAGAACTTTCTAGAAGCATCCACACTCTTCCAAAGAAAAGATAAATCCGTCTTTAACCGAATGTTAAAAGACGGCTGATAGAAAACTGGAAACTGGCAACTTGCAAAAGTGATCCCGAAACGAATTTCAGGATAACCCCGTAACTGTATAAATATACCCGCATTTGTATTACGACCGAATACAAATGCAACTGAGACAAAGATATTATATCTACTCAATATAATACTTGGATCCGGCTTAAACCAAAGCCGACCAGTATCATCTGTCCGAAATCTGACACGTGCGTAAACGCACGTGCATTTTCCGAACCCTGCCATAAAACCATACGGCCTCTACAACGTTTCGCCCGAACTTGGGAAACTGTCTGTGGGGGACTCTAATGACTCGTCAGTACCCTGGCAGTGGGTTTATCCACAAATCCGTCAGCGGCACTAGCAATGCGTAACGGCTGCCCATGGACTGACCTCAAGGGATGCCGATGAGCGAACTCATCCGGAAACCTTACTGAGCCTAACAGTGACAATGTATATACAGTCCGGTCCGTTCGTCTATGAGTATCGCATATCTGCCTAGGGGGCTAGTAACGTCAGACCCCCAATAGCAGTATAAGTCGTGTCGGAGTGTAGCCCAAAAACACCCTGAGATACTACTGGAGTACCTACCAGTAAATCTCCTGCCACGGCCGTGGGCTTTGTGTAATGGCTCTCCTAGACACAGCACGATCTCGCCCCCAATACCGGGAGAGACGAATCCCCTGCCGATCCGCTCACGTGCCTCCATGTGGCTCGGGACTGTACCCAAAAACTACCTGTTTGCACGACTCCTTTAGCCGTGGTAGGGTAGAAATCAAAGCACAGTGGGAACTCACACGAGACAAATGACGACCTCAGGTCGATGAACTAACCTGTACACATGTCACCAGGGAACTTCTATCTGACGATATGTATAATACCAACTAGCAGATTCCCGGCGAGTCCTGTCCGGTGTACTCATAACCCAATGAGCACCTGTATACATCTTAGGTGATCCAACTGACACCAGTGGCTTATGAGACCGGCCACCGCCCCTCGTCGGGGTCTCGACTGTATACACTAGTCTACTCCGGAGTATCGATGCCCTGTCTCGAAACTCCCACGACTAGGGACCACAATTAAGGATATGCATATAAACTACCCAACTCTCACGTATATGATCGCCATCATACTGTTGGTAGTAAAGCAAGATCCTAAGGGCTCTATCAAAGTGTAACATGTAATCAGTCACCTGAATATGTACACGACTGATAAAGGCAAACCAGATAGCATACTATTATCTCGAGTAAGACTGTCCTACCGGTATAGGTCCTCCGCAATCATTGCAATCACGTACCTGCGATCCAATAATTGACTATGAGGTCACTATCACCAACAATCTCCCACTTGCACTCAAGGCTAATTATTGCGATGTCGACTACTCACAGCCCGTGTGAAACCGAACATCCAACTCCTCTACTAATCTGTTTCACAAAGCTCGTTTGTAAAACTATTGTGTTCGAGAAATAGCCTCAGTGAGTGGATCCGCCTAGATGTTTCTTTCTATATCTCTCTAAATCTCAAGTTCGCGGAGAAAACTATCTCCCGAATCGAGTAATACCTGTCTTAGAATATGTCTGGATATTTGATGGGACCTAGTTCATAAATGAACTCCAAATCCAAACTTCTTAGACTGTATCGATCACTGAACCTAATCAGTATCCGGCACCATGCCACCCACAGTATCCTCTTGGACCACCTGTCCATAATATTGTCCCTCGTCAGAAGGAAAACTAAAACTCTGACAATCACTCTGTCATCCACGTCACCTTTGAAGCCTGGAATGATAATCGTCTCCCGAAGGAGGCTGCCGTCATCAAATCCGTAGAACATCCACTTATATTCTATAACTGCTTCCTTATGTCTCTCCAGGATTGGATTAATACAAACTTATCGCATCTAGTGCAAAAACAACATCTGGTATGGTACTTGACACCTCACGATTGACTCAATTGCCTAAGCAAGTGATCTGCCAATCATGCACAGCCCTCTCCCCTTTAGTCTATACGACACCTTTAGAGAGGGTGACTCCATCACCTGCAGGTACACCACCATGCTAGGAGTCAACTATTCTAAAAACCATTAGAATATCTGTCAAAGTACCTACATTGGGAAACTACCTAAATCTAGATCTAAAACCATAGATCCAGAAACCAGAATGTCAAATATTATATCCATATCCTGTCTGGAGAAACAACTGTGTGACGACCACAGTACAACCGATCGTAGTATAGGAATTTTACTTCCTACTCTGTGTATGTCATCCAGATACCATGACATCACAGCCTACTACCTTCTTAACAGATCCATCCCCTATTCTGATGAAGTCAAACCTATGACTGTCACATCAAAATTAGATGATCTATCTCCGCTATAACTGCTCTAGTCTATAAATAGACATAAGCTACTTGCCTACTATGCTTCCGCTACTCCCACTGACCACAACAACCCTCCTACCGGGTCTCATAGCCTGGAACAACGGTAGTGTCAAGTCTGGGTAGATAAGAACCTCCCTGTCACCGTCCTTGAGGCTACCGAAGTACCTCTCGGGTGTCTGAGGTTACCCACCATATCTGCGGAGTGGCTAATGGAATGTCAAACCTGATCGAATATATAGGTCCTATTAAATTTTCCGTAATCGTTCGCGGTTCTGGAATCACTTCCAGTTCTACCATACTCCTACTACTGTTTTCTGAAAAAATCCATTTTACTAAAACTGTGGCGAGTCAAGAACAATATCACTATTGATCTTCCAAATGGTAGAATATCAACCCTCGACATAGCCAGGGTCAACCCACAAACAGCCATTACAGAAACGTGCCCTGAGTTATCCAGTGTCTGGTTTTAAGCATAAGCTGGACAACTCCCCGTACCTTAACATCTTTTAAGGTACGAACTATTCTATATCCAATATAGAAACTTTGGCACTTATTTAATTGGAACCATATTCAATCATGCAGCTATCTCCAGTGCATATCATCTTAATGGAGAGAGGCTGATCAGCATTACTCAACTTAGGAATCCTTCCAATTATGAGTAACCTGAAAGAGAAACAAGTTTCTCAAAATCATTACTATCATCGGATACCTTTCACAAGAATCTACATCTTCGATCTCTTTGAAGAATCCCGATACTTGTGACACCTGGTTCTCTACTTTATTCTTATACCCACAACTTCTCAAAACTTAGACCTTGTATTTCTATGAAACATTTGTCTAAAATCTAGAGAAGTTATAACTAAATAGAACATAGTACGAGGACCTACCCCTTTGTCCTGATGGACACTGGACAACATACAATACTCTGTATAAGTCCGCTGAGTTGAATAACTCAAAACCTGTGCTTCGTAGCTTGAAAACTGTACCCTGGCGATTTCCTCAAATATCACCAATTACAACGAATTCCGATATAATGAGGATAATCACCTAATTCCCAATAACTTACTCCCACTCATCATCTGTAAAATCATACAGATATGAGAATGAAACCTGGTAAATACATACCCTTGGAGTAAGTATCTAATCGGGAAAACAGTTTTCGTTTAACAATGCACTGAAACATGAAAATGTTTCGTAGGGGTATCCTGGTATTCCTAGTAATGCCTCTTCCATAATCCAATTCATGACTTTAACCGTATATTTCTTTGCCTTCTCTCCAAATCCCTTTATTTGTCTTTAGTCGTTACCTTCTGTACACTGATTCTTGTGTCAAAAACTATTTCTAAACCGCAATCAAGAACGGCGTCGCTTGGTAGCTAGCCGGTGAGTACGGGTCGGTCCACAGGGATTTTGTGAATTTCCGATTCGTTCTTACGAGTTAATTCCGAAGGGTGTTCGGATTGATTATTAAATCTAAAATCCTAAATTATTCTACCTAGGGCAATTAATTGAAAGTTATAACCAGGGCAGGAAAATAAATTTAATTTAGGGCATGAATTGAAATTATCTAGGGCAAGAAAATAAACAAATCTACTTACTTTACAGATGCATTTCTCCAATCATCCATGCAGGGTTGTCAGATCTGAATTTCAGAATTGAAGAGAGGCACCGATGCTCTCCATAAAGAATTTTGGAATTTTTATTAAAAGGAGGCATAAAGAATTACAAGCTTTAGAGTTCTATTTATAGGAAATAGAAACCCTAGGGTTACATTTGACCCGCATGTCTACATTTACACAAATACCCCTAAGTAGACCCATTCAGCGCCACACAAGACTTGGTAAAATTTTCTGCCATCAAATCCTCAGACCCACCGCGGAACCGCGGCCCCAGCCAGGGTTTGGCCGCGGTTCCACGGCCAAACTAGAGAGTTGGGCTCTGGGCTTTTGGGTCTTGTTTTCTGGATCTTTGGTGTTCTGAATTCTGTGGTTCTTTTCTGAATTTGGCTTCTGATTCTTTCCCAGATTTTCCAGTGAACATTGTTGTGGATTTTAACCGTTTCTTCGAGACGAAAACTTGGACCTTGTGTTGCCTTGTAGTTTGTGAACTGATCTTCATGTAGGCTTGATCAAGATCCTTCTATTTGTTGGTTGCAGTTCCAATTTTGCATCGTCTTTTCTCTTTTTCACTGTTTTCTGTCCAAAAGCCTGTAATCTGTAACATGTAGCAGACATGCATCAAAAGTACCTGTTTATTTATAAAAAGAATAAGAATGGGGAATATAATAATGCAATATTATGGTGTGAACAAATACCCCCAAACTTATCTTTTGCTCGTCCTCGAGCAAACTTATTTTTATTCACTAAAAACCTAACCGCACTTTCGCAGGGAAACGCGATTGCACTGAACACGTGCAACAAGCCGTTAAACCTCTAGGTGTCTCTAGTAGGAGGAGTGTTGTCTCCTGAGGGTTTTCAGCGGATATTACCCACAAAATCCTATCAATTCGGCCCATTAACTTTTGTTCTCCAATTAGGTTTTCTAACAAGGAATTCTATTATCTTTTGACTCGCAAATTATCCACCCACATTCTTCACACTTCCTCATTATTTAACTTAAGATTATATATGTTATGTAGACCTACTTAGCTTTCGGCATTTCCTAAGTTTTCCTTCTAGAGTTCCATCTCTACTTAGGAATTTCTATCAACCCTTACTAAAGATACAAGTTCTATTCTTCACTCCTTTCTCTTATCTAAATCCCAATCACATACCCCTACGTGTGTGTATAAATCACCCCTACACTTGGAAATTCAAATCAAGCAATCATACCCTTGTCCGTTGTCCAAAGTACTAATTAGTTGGTGAATTTTTAATTGAATTTTGCTTTGTAGGACTCTAAGTCGCAGTCGGGCTTTGTCTTTACCCTTTACGGAGGGGCGGTTAGCTGGAAGAGTTCCAAGCAGGAAACCGTGGCAGACTCGACGATGGAGGCTGAATACATCGCTGCCAACGATGCTGCCAAAGAGGCTGTCTGGATCAAGAAGTTCATTACTGAACTTGGAGTGGTTCCATCCATTGAGCGTCCAATACCTTTGTATTGCAATAACAATGGAGCGGTGGCTTTGGCCAAGGAACCCAGGTCCCATCAGCGATCCAGGCATATTCTGAGGCGGTATCACCTGATCCGGGAGATAGTTGATCGCCGGGAGATCGAGGTCAGGAGGGTTGACACGAAGAACAACACGGCGGATCCACTCACGAAGGCCATTCCCCAGATACAGTTTGAGAGACTCTTCGGGATGCTCGGTATGCGATACTACAGCAGCTGGCCCTAGTGCAAGTGGGAGATTGTTAGTTATATGTATGCCCTAGAGGCCAGTATTGTACAGATGATGTATATTATATTGGATGCTTGGACATATATAGAGATGACTTTCTTGCTCGATATGATAGTATGCTATCTGGTTACTTTTTATCTTAACATGTACACTAGTCTTTTTATACTGTCTTATAGTTACATGTTGGTAAAGCCCTTAGGATGTGTACTTGACTACCTGGACTATGATGCAGATCATACTAGTGGGGACATGGTAGTCCATAAGTACATCCTTCAAGGTCCCTAGTCGTGGGTGTATCGAGACGGGGAATCGATATACCAGTGTAGACTAGCGTATACGCTTCTCGACCCATGTGATGGGCGATGGATGATCCCATATCCATTGGTGTTTGACATCAGAGATGGTGTACGGGTGCTCAGTGGAGACTGGGTACACTGGACGGACTCGCCGAGAACTCCCAGATGGTATTATACCTCACGTCAGATGGCAGTTCTCAGGTGACACTTGTGCAGGTTAGTCTGTAGACCCGAGATCGTCATAGAGTCTTGTGTGATTCCCACTGTGCTTTGATCTCCACCTTACCACGTCCATGAGGGCGTGCAAAACGGTGGTCTTTGGGTACAGTCCCGAGTCACATAGAGGCAATGAGCGATAGGAGGGGTTTCGTCTCTCCCGGTATTGGGGGTTGATGTTGCGCTGTACTCGATTGGCCGTAACAGGAAAGTCCCTGGCCAGGGCTGATCAGAGATTTGCTGGTAAGTGTTACCAGTAGTTTCTCGACCCGTTATGAGCCTCACATCGGCACGACTTATCGGTTATTGGGGTCTGACGTATACCACCCCTAGACTTGATATGCGACATATCAGACGAAGAGACCGGACTGTACGGTTAAGTGTTACTGGTCGGATTCGCAGGAGTGTGAGCGGGCTAGCTCGTCGATCTTCTGATCGCTCAATACCCGGGTGGCCGTTACGTTTAGCAGACCGCTTGCGGCTTGTGGGTGCTTGATATGATCATCATCTTCTACCGGCGTATTGACGAGTCTTTAGAGTCCTACACAGAGGTTTCCTGACTCAAGCGAAACGAAATAGGAGCGCATATGAGATATGTGCGTGACCGAGAATAATGCGTGTATGTGATACCGCATTTCATTCTCGCGATAAATGTTTCGATTGGTTATATTCGATATGACCTAGTTATCGAATCATTGATTCGATAAGCCGATACATTGGATACTAGTCGGTTATATGCGATATGACCGGATCGTTAAATCAAGTGTTGATTTAATGATTTAATGTATAATTATATATTTGATATATTACTTTGCATTAACTAGTATTGGTTCACTTTATACGGATTTTCTCACTTGATGTGCAAGTTGTATATGTGATATACTTTTGTGCACATATATGTATCATGTTTGATGATACTTGATCATTTGGTTAAGTGTGAAGAATTAAACCATGGTTAAATGATAATTAGGGTTTTGCCTTATCATTTATTTATTCATTTCTTTATTTATTTTATTGGATAAATGAAAATGAAATGGTTTGTTTTTGTCATGAAGCTTGTTGAAGCTTCATGAAGCTTTGACCAAAGAGACCATTTTGTCTTCATGCTTAACCCTAACCCATCCACTTACCATGGTTTATTCTCTACACTTAACCCTTGTTAGATTATGATAAGTATGTATTTTTCTTTTCATTTTAAAACAATACTTATCATATTCTATTTGCTTCTTCATCTTCATCTTCAAGAGAAAAGCTTGATGCCATCAATGGCAACTTCATTTCTAGAGTGAGAAATCCAAATCTAAAGTGAACCCACCTCCTATTTCTTCATCCTCTACCTCTTGCCAAGTGGTTTTGGGTGTTTTCTTCACAAGTTTCACAACTTGGTGAAGTCGGAGCTTGAACTTGTGCAACCTCGACGTAGATCGTCTTTGACACGAAGCAGACGACCTTGCTCGCCCGTTTTTCCGATGAAGCCGACGTATGAGTCTAGGATTCGTGATGGACAGCGAGAGCACACCCACGTGCAGCTAAGGAAGTGGGGAACCGGATCTACAAAGGTTGTAGCATCTAACTTTTAGTTAAGTAGTTAACTAGTTTACCGTTTCGCCTAGAAATCTAGCCGACGATCCGTATTAGGGTTTCTCGGCACCCATAAAATTTTAAATTGGCATGTTCGATGCCTTGTGAGACCTCTATAGTGTTCCTAGGAACCCTACACCCCAAACTTGAATTTGACAGTGTCCTCACTGTCATGCTAAACCAAGAGGGTCAAAATATCGGTACTCCTCTGTTTATTTATTTATAAATTTTTTAAAATATTTTTTTAACGTTTTAAATTTTTTTTTTTTTTTATAGAAAAAGAAAACAAAAAATATATACATATATACAACAAGGTCCCCCCCAAACTTAAGCTTGGCCATACACAAGCCAAAGGTTAGCACCAACCATTCAAAAATCTTATCGTGGTAATAATCTAGGTGGTGAAAGAATGGGGTGGAAAGGAAAGAAATGAGAAACACGCGAGACCGTGTGGAAAGAAGAATGGTAGAATATGGTCTCGGTGGGGGAGAAGAAGAGCGGAAAGAAGAAAGAAGGATCACGCGAACTTGAGGGTGTAAATCGAGTGAATAAATTAGCGCAATATGTGATGATCGATATGTTAAAAGCGCTTGCGCTAACCTATCAACCCGTCGGGAAATGGGGTCAAATCCCTCAAGGTTCGCAAGAAAACATGGGTACGCCGAACTTGGTATAGGAGATGAAAGCGTAACGGTCATTTGTTCGGTCGGAACAATGGGAAAGAGGGAGGGTGATATAACAGTCAAAGGTTCAGGAGGATAAATTGGAAAATCAGACACATCAAACAAAAATGATTCAACCTCAATATTATCCTCAAGACTCTCCTCAATATTTAACTCATCCATGCCGTTATCATCAAAATCTAGACGCATATGAGATTCGGGAGAAACATTTAATAACTCAGGATGATGATTTGAACATAAAATTTCAAGCAAATCGACAGGTTCATCATCCGAAATATTCCCGGCGTCTATATCCTCAATCAAGTGAAAATCAATTTCTTTAGACACCTCCTCAAAAGCATGGATGTTTATCAATGTAGGTTCTAGAGTGGATGTGTAAAGGTTAAACGGATTAGGTGCGGTTTCACTCGAAAGGGGTTCTTCACAATTTGGCAAATCAAGCACTACAAAATCACACAACTCATTTTTATTTTCAACAGGTGAACTATTTAGGGCAATCAATGGAAAACAGGAGTTGTGGGCTTCAATTGGGTATGGGTAGGTTTGATTTGGAAATCCTCTCTCATTCTCACTCTGTCCAACCGCCTCCTCATACATTGAAAAATTTGGAGCTAGCGGGAAACTAGCTACAGGTTCACTCGGTTGCATAAGGGTGGCCATGGACGCTTCCACATTCCTCACCATTTTGTTTGTTGCAGCAATATAAGCCTCCAACGACTCTTCCAAACTAGACTTAGGTGGTGAGGGGGTTTCAGTAAAAGATTCAAAATTGGTTGGATATGTGAAACTCCCTAATGGCTGTGTCGAAACAGTGTCTAGTGAAGGTGGGAAGGTCGGGTATGACTGGTAGGAAGTGGGTGGTAAGATAGGGGTAGGGTCAACATATGGGTAAGAAGGTGAATAATCGTGCGGATCCCTAAAACTAGATGAGTGGAGAGGGGTGAAAGATCGACTGCGAGATTGAGCAATATGCTCAGCAATAGACATCGGCCTAGGAGTGACAGAAGGACTTGAAGAAGTGGTATCAACATATGTAGGTTGTAAAGGTTGACTCGGTTGACACAAAGTGGGTTGAAAAGTCAAACTATTTCTCCTAGACGCCTCTATTTGAACTTTCAACGAAATTTTTGGCAAGGAGGGATCGTTTTTAAATTGACCGAACAAATTGACGTACGACGCAAAATTAGGTTCGGGATACCAAAGTTCGGCTAATGATTTATTGTGTGGGGTACCCATGTTAGAAGAAGAAAGGTGACAAGAAGGAAGGTTGGGTCGTGCTAGGATTTTTTTGGGGCTAAAAAAATTTTGCAAGTTCTGTAAAATATTTGTCCTTTTTATTTTCATTTTTCATTGATTTTTTCTCTCTTTAATTGGAAAAATTTTACAGCAAAATATTTTATAGAAAAGATATGCAACAGCAAAATATTTTATAGAAAAGATATGTAACAGCAAAATATTACTTACAATCTATTTTATTTCAAGTGGGGCCCAAAAATCCTGCACAAGACTGTTATATGGGAGGGAATATATTTTTAAAGTACACAGAATCTTGCAGGAAATTTAACAAAAGATATATATCGAAACATTCAGAGGAGAGATCAGAAGACTTACAGTGTTTTTTTTTTTTTTTTAACCGTAGAGGAAGTTTGGGGATCTGATCCTCTGGTATGACCGCGGAACCGCCGCGTATGGCAGCCTCAGACCGCGGATCCGCCGCGATTTGGTTGCTTCGGCCGTTTTTTTTTTCCTCTCTAGATCTCCGCGGTTCTTCTTGTTTTGCTTTCTGGAAATTTCCAGATCCGTCTCGATTGTATATCCTGCAAGATTCAAACAACAAAGTACCCTTTCCAAAAATAACAGATAATATATTTTTATATTTTTTTATGATTTTTCAGATTTTTATGATTTTTTTAATTTAGTGATTAACCCGAAATTGCGAAAAGGAAAGTTCTACACCATCCCCGGCAACGGCGCCATTTGATTCTTGTGTCAAAAACTATTTCTAAACCGCAATCAAGAACGGCGTCGCTTGGTAGCTAGCCGGTGAGTACGGGTCGGTCCACAGGGATTTTGTGAATTTCCGATTCGTTCTTACGAGTTAATTCCGAAGGGTGTTCGGATTGATTATTAAATCTAAAATCCTAAATTATTCTACCTAGGGCAATTAATTGAAAGTTATAACCAGGGCAGGAAAATAAATTTAATCTAGGGCATGAATTGAAATTATCTAGGGCAAGAAAATAAACAAATCTAGTTACTTTACAGATGCATTTCTCCAATCATCCATGCAGGGTTGTCAGATCTGAATTTCAGAATTGAAGAGAGGCACCGATGCTCTCCATAAAGAATTTTGGATTTTTTATTAAAAGGAGGCATAAAGAATTACAAGCTTTAGAGTTCTATTTACAGGAAATAGAAACCCTAGGGTTACATTTGACCCGCATGTCTACATTTACACAAATACCCCTAGGTAGACCCATTCAGCGCCACACAAGACTTGGTAAAATTTTCTGCCATCAAATCCTCAGACCCACCGCGGAACCGCGGCCCCAGCCAGGGTTTGGCCGCGGTTCCGCGGCCAAACTAGAGAGTTGGGCTCTAGGCTTTTGGGTCTTGCTTTCTGGATCTTTGGTCTTCTGAATTCTGTGGTTCTTTTCTGAATTTGGCTTCTGATTCTTTCCCAGATTTTCCAGTGAACATTGTTGTGGATTTTAACCGTTTCTTCGAGACGAAAACTTGGACCTTGTGTTGCCTTGTAGTTTGTGAACTGATCTTCATGTAGGCTTGATCAAGATCCTTCTATTTGTTGGTTGCAGTTCCACTTTTGCATCGTCTTTTCTCTTTTTCACTGTTTTCTGTCCAAAAGCCTGTAACCTGTAACATGTAGCAGACATGCATCAAAAGCACCTGTTTATTTATAAAAAGAATAAGAATGGGGAATATAATAATGCAATATTATGGTGTGAACATACACATTCGTTAGGCTAAATGCTTTTCTTCCTTCCCTACCGTTCGGCACCAGCCTATGGTTTGGAAGAAGACTATCCAGTAAGCATAATAGGTGTACCCTCCTAAACCAAGGAGTACTCACATCTTGAGAGAAGGTGATGATAAAAGACAACTGAATAATACCTTATTCTTTCAAAGGTGAAATAGGAGTGGCGATGAAGTATGCGGTTTCGGTCGTGAAAGATAACAGTCGCAATTTACTTTGCCCTCTTTCTAATCCCTTTATTTTGTCTTTACATATTACCTTCTGCATACCCTACTTAGGTTAATTGGTTTTCTTCATTCCCTACCTTTCGGCACCAGCCTATGGTTTGGAATAAGACTATCCAATAAACGTAATAGGTGTACTCTCATAAACCAAGGAGCCCTCGCAACCTGAGAGAAGGTGAGAATAAAAGACAACTGAATAAACCAATTCTATTTCTCCTGAACCTTGATCCATCCTCGAAGAAATCCCTCCGAGTTCGTATATAACCATACGATGGATCTATCCAATGGAAGTGGATGTCCGTAGTAATACTGGTATTCTGAGAAATTCAAAGGGTAGAAGAAGGAGTGGCAATGACTTATGCAACTCAGACAATCCAAAAGCCAGTATTTTAAGAAGGTTCGGTCAACTTGGTCTCTGAGTTATAGTCTAGGGTCGGTCAAAGGTCGCTGCCAAAGAGAGAGAGAGAAAAAAAACACTCTGCGTGCACTCTAACCTAGATCAGAATGGTTATCACTTTATCTAATCCGGAAACCTCCCACTGTCTTGTCAAATTCTCCTCCAAACCTGAAAGAAGAATCAATCGGGATCACCCGAAGAGTAAACCAACTCATCAGTGGGAATCGGGATCCAACTCTCATCGTATGATAACGTGATGGAATGCATCCACGTTACTCATACTCCAGAAGGTATGCGCATACTTGGCAAGATTCAGTTTCTTTAGAAACTCCCGATAAGATTTTTGCCCCATGCTCTTATAACCTTGGCTTTGGTCAAAATGTCATAAGTCACATGCCAAGTTCTACCCGTCACTATCTTGTCAATTTGAACCCACCCGCACATGCCCCTGACTTTGGCCAATCGGCAGAACGACTGTTCCAAACTAACTTATCTATCTATGCAACAATTGAATACCCAGCAGCTACCAAACACTATGCCTTAACTTTGGCTAAAATGCATAGCATGAATACTACTGAATACCCAATAGAAGTGACGGAGGGCTACGGCTGGTTTTTGGCGAAAAAAACCTTTAACGTAGTGAACTTGATATCGCTGAAGGAACCTGATAGCTTTTTAAAATATAGTGGCGAAAACCTTTTGCTAAAGAGGTCATTCCCGGTGAAGGGATCTCGGCTCTTTCCTCGTGGAATGAGGTGCAGGATATTCCACTGAATACCGCGATGCAAAGCAACTTGTAATCGACTATAGTGAAGTTATTACCCTGACGCAAACTTCTACCCAAGGGGTCAGTCCCGGTGAAGGGATATCGGCCCTTGCCCCGTCGAATGAGGTGCAGGATATTCCACTGAATACCGCTATGCATAACAAAAGTAAACGTCTTTGCAATAACACTTTTTAAATTTGTTCCAACAACTGCAAATAGGTTTGTTTTACTTTGCATTGATCAGAATCAACGCAGTCCCATCAATAAATCACACCAGAAAAGAACGAAAATAAAATGTACGTATATGCCATCCGCATTCGTCACTGGGTCCCGTCATCACCCGTTAGGTTACTTAACTAACGACAGAGCGGGGACTGGACTAGCGCGGGTGTAAAACATATACAACATCTAATAGTATATATACCAATATACAATAATCGCTCCAGGCGTGATAATATGCAACATTACAGAAAAGTAGTAAGCATCACAGAACAATACAGATAATCTGGGATTCCCGAGTTTCACAGAGCCGCTGCTGAAACCCGACGTTCCCCTGTCGTGTGGATAGCCTGTGCAATGAAACCTAGACCCCTACGGGTGCGGCAAGTTACCCGCCAAAACCTGAAGCGAGGTAGTCCCCCACAGCATAGTGAATGGAACACCCGGCACTTCACGGAATCCGGTAAATTGAGCACCCCTCCTTGGGTCAACCTGTACCCCCTACGAGTGCGGCGAATAGTCTGCCAATTCTAGAGTGAGACCCCTCTGCCTCTCAAAGCCATGAGATGCGGACCCGTTGCCCCTCAGAACCCGGCTATCCGTGCACTCCGTCGCGGGGAAAAACCTAGTACAGTAATGAAAAATAGTACAACAGGTACATCGACCGCAACCTGGTCGTGCCCCAAAAGAATATTATACAACAGGCAGTGACGGCAGTCCATATGTTGGACGCTCGCCCCGCAATATCAAAAGTACAAATAAATCCAAACTGCACTATCATTGCACATTGCTATCCACCACGACAAATCCGCAACATCACAGCACAATACAGAACATCAATGTGAATGTCACGTTCGCAAACCCGTCTAAAAGAACTATAGCAATCAGACGCGGTTTACCGATCAAATGACATTCCCGGTCGGAGATATAATGTAAGCACTGTAAACTAACATGTTTAAATTTCGATCGACAAAATATCATAAAGTGGGCCTCACGAACAACTGTGAACAGTAACAAAATCTGGGCCTAAAAGATATTTACCAAAAACACCAATTTCCATAGAAGAATACACTGTGCAAGTTTGGGGGCATGATCACTCAGAACGGCCGCGGATGCGCGGCCAAACCATGGGTTTGGCCGCGATTCTGCGGCAGTCTTGTCGATTCATGAGCCCAAATTTGTACGGTGTTCTTATAAAACCCTGCACAGTTTTCTGAGATATGTAGAATAATTTTAGGACATCATTTAAAATCGACAGAAACTGTGAAGCTTGAAAATTGTGTTTTTCGATATCCGGTTCGATCGATGTTTTAAATGCGTTAGCACAAGTTAGTATAGCAAAATGGTGAGGCTCTGATACCACTGTTAGTCTACGGTAGCGCCCCGGCCGTCTACAGACGCCAAATGCGGAACAAAAAACTTTTAACTGGCGCTATCGTATACTATAACCCGGATCTGCCATTATTGCTAAACTAACAAACTGTAAAGAGTGTAGAAAGATTATACCGAATGATCCGAGTCCTTCGTTCTTTAACCATCATCCCACGCTCCGTTGCGGCTGCTCCGATCTCGTCGATCTCCGATCTCCTCGTCCAGGTGGCACCACGTCAACGATTCTTTAAACGGGCTCCCGCCTCTGATTCGAGGCAACTCGGTCGTCAAGTTTGCTAAAAAAGACGACCAAGAATGATGTAGAGAATGAGTAGAAGACTTTGTCTCACTTCGTCCAAAGCCGTGGACGATCGGTTAATGAAGTTACCATGTGAATCGGGTGATGGAATGAAATGAGCTGTGAAATTCCATACACCCCAAAACTATCATAATCTTTTCATCAAAATGAAAACTCAAGTGAGTGAGAGAGAGAGGAGGGGGCCGGCCATATATAGGGAGAGGGGGGTGAGTGTAGGAGGAGGGAGGTAACCACAAGAAAATATCATGTGTGAACACAAACAAATATCTAGTGTGAACACAAATAAATATCTAGTGTGAACACACAGTGTGAACACAAAGAAAGCAACCAATGAAACAATAACACCTCACCGCTTCTAGAACTTTCTAGAAGCATCCACACTCTTCCAAAGAAAAGATAAATCCGTCTTTAACCGAATGTTAAAAGACGGCTGATAGAAAACTGGAAACTGGCAACTTCCAAAAGTGATCCCGAAACGAATTTCAGGATAACCCCGTAACTGTATAAATATACCCGCATTTGTATTACGACCGAATACAAATGCAACTGAGACAAAGATATTATATCTACTCAATATAATACTCGGATCCGGTTTAAACCAAAGCCGACCAGTATCATCTGTCCGAAATCTGACACGTGCGTAAACGCACGTGCATTTTCCGAACCCTGCCATAAAACTATACGGCCTCTACAACGTTTCGCCCGAACTTGGGAAACTGTCTGTGGGGGACTCTAATGACTCGTCAGTATCCTGGCAGTGGGTTTATCCACAAAACCGTCAGCGGCACTAGCAATGCGTAACGGCTGCCCATGGACTGACCTCAAGGGATGCCGATGAGCAAACTCATCCGGAAACCCTACTGAGCCTAACAGTGACAATGTATATACAGTCCGGTCCGTTCGTCTATGAGTATCGCATATCTGCCTAGGGGGCTAGTAACGTCAGACCCCCAATAGCAGTATAAGTCGTGTCGGAGTGTAGCACAATAACACCCTGAGATACTACTGGAGTACCTACCAGTAAATCTCCTGCCACGGCCGTGGGCTTTGTGTAATGGCTCTCCTAGACACAGCACGATCTCTCCCCCAATACCGGGAGAGACGAATCCCCTGCCGATCCGCTCACGTGCCTCCATGTGGCTCGGGACTGTACCCAAAAACTACCTGTTTGCACGAATCCTTTGAGCCGTGGTAGCGTAGAAATCAAAGCACAGTGGGAACTCACACGAGACAAATGACGACCTCAGGTCGATGAACTAACCTGTAAACATGTCACCAGGGAACTGCTATCTGACGATATGTATAATACCAACTAGCAGATTCCCGGCGTATCCTGTCCGGTGTACTCATAACCCAATGAGCACCTGTATACATCTTAGGTGATCCAACTGACACCAGTGGCTTGTGAGACCGGCCACCGCCCCTCGTCGGGGTCTCGACTGTATACACTAGTCTACTCCGGAGTATCGATGCCCTGTCTCGAAACTCCCACGACTAGGGACCACAATTAAGGATATGCATATAAACTACCCAACTCTCACGTATATGATCGCCATCATACTGTTGGTAGTAAAGCAAGATCCTAAGGGCTCTATCAAAGTGTAACATGTAATCAGTCACCTGAATATGTACACGACTGATAAAGGCAAACCAGATAGCATACTATCATCTCGAGTAAGACTGTCCTACCGGTATAGGTCCTCCGCAATCATTGCAATCACGTACCTGCGATCCAATAATTGACTATGAGGGCACTATCACCAACAAGTATATCATGCAACATGGAATAAAAGTATGCACATACAAGGGTTATATCCTGATGCAATAATACTACTGTGTAGTGACATGGCAATTACCGATGAAAATGTGTGTAAGCTGGCAAGTAAGTGTATGTGAAACATACGCATCATCGGTAATGGTGCTGGTGTTCTAACAGCATGATATCAATAATGGAATATGAATCATAATAAGTATGCGATGCAGAGTAACAATAATAATATGCGGGAGCTGAATACTAAACACAAGGATAGCTAAACTGCATCTAATGTCATAAGAGTCATACAGCTACGCCAACTAAAGGCTGAGCTAATAGGCTAACTGCAGGTAAGGTAAACCGCCTAACCTCTGAGTCGATACATATATATACATATATATAGTCGGTGATCCCGCCTCGATACTATCATATCCGATAACATATCTCTATAATCAATTATTCCTAAATCAAGAGTGCGGATCAAACATCAATTTATAGCTCGTACGTAAATCCGTCGTAGGGCATCCCCAATCTGGGTACGGGTCAATATCACATTTGTCATATTATTCATCAAGTATTCTCTTATCAAATATCATCATCTGGGTACTGACCAATGTCTCGTACAATGCTAACATCATTACTATAATCAAGATCTGATCACTGATCGACAGTCTCGTATACATCAAAATCATCATCATATATCGTCAATATAATCATAATCCATCTTCTGATTTACAGCCTCTAGCAAAAACGATATCATCAGCCCAAATCATCTCAAGGAGTATACATCGCCCAAGGCAGCCTATCATAAATATCCTGTCATATCATATCATATCACATCCTATCTCGTATCATAATTACATGTCGATCATCTAAAATATATGTATCACTATTCCTATGGCATCATCATCCCAAAATCCGCTAAAGCATCAAGACGTATCCCAAATACGAATTTAACCATATCACCGATATCATAATCTTGGATCAAAATCATCAACTCAACTCAATCCCATGTCTCATCCTCAAGTCTGTATGTGAACACGTATCTATAAGAATCCCATAACCACATATGAAATATGGATGCATGCAAATATATATGTGTGAAAATGTATGTGTAGTGCACCCACTACCCTAGGGTTCGTAACCAAAATCATCCAAGTCCACCAATTATCCATCCTAAACATCCATAATTTCCCAAACAACATATAATAAATTGTCGGTGTGTATACGCATCCGTATACATCACCTCGGACTGCGGGGGTGCTATACGCCATCCACCCGACTTCTACCCGTAGATATAAATTTACTCACCTTTCTTTAAGCGTGCCATTGCCGAAGTCTCCATTTGCATCTCCAACGCTCCGACGTCACGTGGGGTACCTACAAGGATATCACACGCTAAAACTCATAAAAACCATGTCGGAAGCCAAAATGGTGTACACTACGCCCATAGGTAAAAACCTGTGACCTTGTGTCCAAACACTGCCAATATCCGCTGTCGTTGACGTCCAAACGCCACCCGACAGAAACGAATCACCAAATACCCAAAATCCATACGAAGTCAAGTCGTAAATCATATGCCAACTCATGAAAAACAACTCAGATTCTATCCAAACTGGAATCAGTCAAAAATAGATATACAGGGGGTTAAATCTACATGAAATAGGGCTGTGCACACAAAACGAGGGGGTTCTCCCCCGCTCTGGCCGCAAATTGTGGCCAGGGGGAATTTATCTGCGTCCGGGGTTTGGTGTTTTGGGTTAGGGTTTTGGGTGTTGGTTTCTACCTACCTGCATACCTCACTGCCAAGTCAATTTTATTTTTGGGTTCCTCGGGTTGCAGCAGTTTCCAGAAAGGTCAATAATTCGACAAAATCGCTAAATACACCAAGTCGAATAACTCTTGGTAACTAACTAGAAATCTGGGGTTTCTTGGTTAAACTGGCCTCACACACATCTAATAAGACTATACTAACATTCCAAACCATCTCTTGGCCAAATCTCACTCAAAATCCCTAAACTAGCACTAGATTAAGGATATAACAGTAACTTTCAGTTTTAACTATCCATAACTTGGCAAAAAGGAGTTGGGTTGCAAGATTATACCTCACGAGGGTCCTAGGATGTAGGAGAAGAGAGGATGAAGGAAGGAGGAAGGGCTGTTGTTGTTGGGAAGCTGCTCCATTTTCTCAAGTTGCTGATGCTGGGTTGTGCTGCATCAGGCTGCTGTTGCCTTGGCTGCTGCTGCTGTTTTTGCTTTGATTTACTTTTCTCTGTGTGAGGCAGTAGCTGAAGTGTTGGTGGCTATGGTTTTGGTGCTGTGAAGGGTTGTTGTATGATGGTGAAGTGGGAGGGAAATGTTGAAGTGTTTGATGAGGGTGTGGGTTGTAGGATATGAGGCTGGGGGCTGTTTCTGATGCTGTTGCAGCAGCTACTGCTGTGGCTGATGTAGCAGTAGAAGTAGGGTGGCTGATGGGTGATGTAGCTGCTGATGTGAGGGGTTTGGGGTATAGGTTTTAGGCTATGGTGCTAGGGTGGCTGCAGCTGATGGGTTGGGGCTGATGTGGTGTTTGGGTGGCTGAAGTGATGAGATTGGGGCTGAAAAGTGTGCTAAGGTGCTAGGGGCTAGTGGCTGCATCTATTGGGGGCTGAGGTAGCTGTTGATGTGAGGGCATGGGGGCTGATATGGTGTATCAGCAGCTGATGTAGGGGCTGTTTTTGTGGCTGAATTCTGGGCAGGAATTGGGCTGAAGCAAGGTTATAGCAGCTGCTGCTGCTGGAATCCTTTAAGGGGGGTGTCATTGTGTGAGGGTGAGAGGGAGAGATGTGAGGGAAAGCAAGAACTTTTGAAATGAGATGGAACATGACCCATCCTAGAGCCACCTTTCTCTCTCTCTCTCTCTCAAAGCTAGCACACACAAGCCATCAAATCCTTTCTCACTACACTAGGTCAATTAACTCTAATCACCCTTAACCAGGCTAAAACCCTTAATTAAGCCAATTAACCTAATCAAATGGTTCAACCCACCATGGTCATCTAAGCATGGTTCAACCCTAGGCTACCATGAGTCCAAAACATGAAACAAGTGTAGAAAATGATATATGCACGTTTTGCACAAAAGCCAAAAATCCAATTAGCGATTTTTAATCGCGATTAACACCAACATAACATATAATCCATCATAAAAACTGTAAAATTTCCACAAAATGCCCAAATTTAGAATTTCCAAAATTTTCTCCGGAATTTTCACCATTTATCGGTATTTAATTATAACGACTATTAAAATATTCATTAAAAATTAATATTAAATTATGAAAATTCCCAAAAATAATATTCTATTTTTTAAAAATGTTACAGTCTTCCCCTCTTAAAGAAATTTGGTCCCCGAATTTAAATTTAACCCTCCAAATTCCAAAACATTTCAATAAAATGTCCAAGCCAACGGGGCTCCGAAATCTGCAATCCATAGAACGCATCATAGCGCAATACATGCGCATGCGTAATGAGCAGATAACTCGAAAACAAAACTCCGTCAAGCATCTCGTAATCATCGGAGTCAAGGTGAAAACACGAATGCCAAATCCAAGGCAAAAACCAATAGGCTAGAAATCGGAACTATGCATAAAAATATATGAAGGAAATGCATGCCCAAATTCTTTAAAGTCGATGTACAATGCGCCTAACACTGCACCGTGGCGGACGTCTCTATAAGAAAATAGCCATATATGTATGTATCTTTTGTTTAATATGCACGATCCGCCATTTTGAAAATAATTTAGAAGGGTTTTCCTCGTTTTAAACGTTTCGTGTCATATCAGACACGTATGTAAATAATGAGACTATAGCTCGCTTTTGGAAATCCCTTGAAATCTATCGGTGCATGCAATATATCCAGGCACTATCCTCTGACCCGTCCTGCTCAATACGAAAACACATAGCAAATATCATCAAAATGTACTGCTCCATAGAAATCAATCCAAAAGTGCATATGAAAATCCTGTGCGTCCGGTGCGCACGGAAATCAAAATCCATGTGTGCCAAGAAGGTGCACAAAAAAACGACATCAAGGTGCAACGGGTGTGCACGCAACATCGGTCATAGGCAACGTGTGTGCCTGACCGCAAAATCAGGGGCATCTGACATGCACGAAAAATACCGATTTAGTGCATCTGGTGTGCACCAAATCTCATCTCAGAACATGCACCCAACATGTGCTACAAATCCAAATCCGGTGCATCCATCATGCATGAAATCATGAAATCCAATATCATGTGCCGAACACGCGCCAAATCTAGTCAGTGCATAACGTGCACAAAACAAATATCGAGCATCACCATCGAATCGAAATCCAGTGCATCCAAGTGCACAAAATACATGTCACTGCACTGCAAGCTTATGTGAACTATACCGAGTGCAAAAACCAAATCGTATGCGTGCATACGCACAAAATCAACTCAAATGTCTAACCCATAAAATCATGACATGAGAAAACCAAGGCACAAAAACAATATCAAATGCAACAAGGGTGCAAAAATCGTAAATCCTCAATCATTAAAATCAAATCATGCGAATAAACCATCAAAACACCGAAATCAAATATGGCGGAATAGTACCGCTCAAGCGCATCCTCCAAGAATCTCGGGCCAACTGTCGCGATCACTAGTGGGACGTCTCGTCGATGATCATGAACTCTGGCCTGCTGGTGTGCGTAACAATGACCACTCTTGGGTCTAAGTCTTCTCTGTGGATTATCAATCTCGCGATCCATCGGCTCATCGGCCCTGTCAGGTGTGCTAACGGGGACGATTCCGTTCTGGCACTTCTCTAGTCATCTCTCGGTCAATCATCGCGACCACTCGTAAAGCAACATGTCACTGGCGTCGGCCTCCGGCTCTCTGAATGTACGTGACACATCTGATCCTGGGTGCAAGTATCATTGCAGCAGTGTTCTGGAAAGAATCCTGCTCAAGGTCTCTTCCAAATCTCCTTTCTGTCAATTGTCCGGAAGTCATCGTCCTTTACTATATCAGCTTCTTGTTCCGGAGCGGCTGCATACTCACTGCGACTCCTTCTGGAAGGTATATCCAATTACAATGCCTCGGTATGCGTATCGCATCTCTGATGTCGGCGGAGTGGAACGTCATCCCCTCTAGATATGGCCCGAACCTCTTACTCCACTTTGCTCTAATATCGACTGCTTCGGACTCGCCTCGTCGTGGCTACATGGACTGAGCTCCAATGGCTCTCCTCGTATCTGGAGTCTCCCAAGAAATGTATCTCACCATCTAGCATCCGAATTAAGTCGAGCCATCCGATCGAGTCGTCAAAACCTCATAATCCCCCAAGATCTCAACATCTTGGGTACAGTATAATAGTATCAAGTACATACCTCAGCATCGGTGGTCCAGCCGTAGAAGGGCAAACCCAAGCCTCACTAATGGCGCCGCAGAACTGCCGTAAACCCTAAGGTTCAAAGGCTTTCACACGGTCATTAAGTCGAGTTAGGGTTTCATTCTTCTAGAGGGACCATAGAATTGCTTGCATGTCTTTCCGAATACTTTAAACTTGGAATAATAAGTTTCTGACATTCGATCGTCTCTGTCGACTCTCAACGTCTCCGCGTGAAGTCGTCTCAGCTGGAATCAATCTATCTGATAACCTCGCATCGGGGTAGCGAACAATCCACATGTCCTAGTCATTCATCCCTGGTGACTAGCAACCTTCTATCATCTCTTAGTACGATCTCGTACTGCTATAGCTCCAATCATCTGGGCCGATATCTCATCATTCGCAGCAAGAACTGGCTCACTCGTCTGCACGCTGAACCGTGCCTCAATCATCATGAACAAGCAATACACCAACGGTCATCAAAATCTGGCTGGCGTCTATCAGTGGCTCAATTCTCTGGTGCTAATCTGCACGTCCGAGTAATCTCATATAGCGATCCATCTAACGCTCGTGGCGCAAAACACAATCAAGACACATCTCTGCAAACGTGTGTCTTCAGAATCATGCCCTGGTCAGTCCTCGTTCGTAACGAGCTCGTGCTGACCGCAATTCTAGCTGTAGCTCTCCCTGCCCATAATCGTGGAAGCAAAACCATAACTGGTACCGATGAAGCTAGATCAGGAAGGAATATGATACTGAACAAAGAAATGTACATCCTAAGGCTTCTTAAGTGGAGTGGTGTATCGTAAATATGCCGCGGACATACCACGGTACGCCACTCTACTTTAGTCACCTATTCCATCAACCAAGGGTCATCCTATACTCCGAGGGTAAAACATAACGCTCTGATACCAACTTTGTCACGACCCGAAGGTACGGAACATGACCGGCACTTAGACTACGAACATCTCAAGGCGTACGTAAGCTAAGTAAGCCGAACCCAGAAATCCAAACCAAGAGAAGTAGTAGAGTGTAGGAAAAACCATATCAAAACAACCTGTAGCAACATAATATACAACGCCTAAAGGTGAGGATCACAACAGAAATGAAACTCAACCAGCAAGAACCCATGGAAATATAACACGCGACTCGAAGGTCGAAAGAACAACATCACTGGTCTCTATCTCAAAAATAAAATACATGTTTGGTTAATGGAACTTCTAGATACAACTGAAATATAATATACAATGAATAATGATGGATGCGATACAATAAACCCACCTACTAGCAAGTCACCCGAAAGGGACAGTGCCAGTAAAGCCGTAATGGAATCTGTACGGCAACCTGCAAGAAACTGGGGCACAACGGGGGTGAGTTGCCAACTCGTGAGTAGAAAAAGATCTACGAACAGAAATCGCATGTATGACGCAATCCTAAGTCATACGATCAAAATATATAAACCTCAAAATATAACCAGCAATCTCTAACCATGTCTAGGGTAAATATCCAAACCAAGTGTAAACCCATGTGCCTGTGTCGGTGCATCAGGTGGCAATATATCATATGAATGATGTAAGAATGCATGAAACAGAATGCATGTACTGAAGAAAACTGTTTTCATAAATTTATGAGATTTCTGTATTTTAGAATGAGGAATCATAATGAAATCAGCATGAAACAGTGCCTAGCATCGGCACAAAACATAAATCTCAACATCTCGATATCTCTGTACCTCAATATCTCAAATCTCAATGTCTCAATCATATAAATCCAGTGCACCGTCAGTCCAGATCGGCCCCTACCATCCATCTCATGACTACGACGGTATCCTCCGGATATCCGACGTGTCGGGTAAAGTCACCGGTCGGTAGTGCTCCCCTGCCAGGCTCAACGCCATTTCCTGCGATCTTCTTGCCCCGGGGTACCGCACCGGGTCCACCATGTACCCGCATTCGGTCTCGTCCGCCTCCTCGAATCGTGTTTCACATATCGCTCTCAGCACCGAGAAAACACATGGTGGACGCACTGAAATATCATATCAAGGGTAACCGGTTTTTTAAAACATTTACATAATCTCTTTGAAATATCCACGGTTCCCAAATCCAGAAATATCATAGAAACAGTATATCTCAATGCGTATAATCAGGAAGCATGATATATGTGACATATAAATGAAATGCAAGTATGACAGTATATCATGCAACATGGAATAAAAGTATGCACATACAAGGGTTATATCCTGATGCAATAATACTACTGTGTAGTGACATGGCAATTACCGATGAAGATGTGTGTGAGCTGGCAAGTAAGTGTATGTGAAACATACGCATCATCGGTAATGGTGCTGGTGTCCTAACAGCATGATATCAATAATGGAATATGAATCATAATAAGTATGCGATGCAGAGTAACAACAATAATATGCGGGAGCTGAATGCTAAATACAAGGATAGCTAAACTGCATCTAATGTCATAAGAGTCATACAGCTACGCCAACTAAAGGTTGAGCTAATAGGCTAACTGCAGGTAAGGTAAACCGCCTAACCTCTGAGTCGATACATATATATACATATATATATATATATATAGTCGGTGATCCCGCCTCGATACTATCATATCCGATAACATATCTCTATAATCAATTGTTCCCAAATCAAGAGTGCGGATCAAACATCAATTTATAGCTCGTACGTAAATCCGTCGTACGGCATCCCCAATCTGGGTACGGGGCAATATCTCATTTGTTATATTATTCATCAAGTATTCTCTTATCAAAAATCATCATCTGGGTTCTGACCTATGTCTAGTACAATGCTAACATCATCACTATAATCAAGATTTGATCACTCATCGACAGTCTCGTATACATCAAAATCATCATCATATATCGTCAATATAATCATAATCCATCTTTTGATTTACAGCCTCTAGCAAAAACGATATCATCAGCCCAAATCATCTCAAGGAGTATACATCGCCCAAGGCGGCCTATCACAAATATCCTGTCATATCATATCATATCACATCCTATCTCGTATCATAATTACATGTCGATCATCTAAAATATATATATCACTATTCCTATGGCATCATCATCCCAAAATCCGCTAAAGCATCAAGACGTATCCCAAATAAGAATTTAACCATATCACCGATATCATAATCTTGGATCAAAATCATCGACTCAACTCAATCCCATGTCTCATCCTCAAGTCTGTATGTGAACACGTATCTATAAGAATCCCATAACCACATATGAAATATGGATGCATGCAAGTATATATGTGTGAAAATGTATGTGTAGTGCACCCACTACCCTAGGGATCGTAACCTAAATCATCCAAGTCCACCAATTATCCATCCTAAACATCCATAATTTCCCAAACAACATATAATAAATTGTAGGTGTATATACGCATCCGTATACATCACCTCGGACTGCGGGGGTGCTATATGCCTTCCACCCGACTTCTCCCCGTAGATATAAATCTACTCACCTTTCTTTAAGCGTGCCGTTGCCGAAGTCTCCATTTGCATCTCCAATGCTCCGACGTCACGTGGGGTACCTACAGGATATCATACGCTAAAACTCATAAAAACCATGTCGGAAGCTAAAATGGTGCACACTACGCCAATAGGTAAAAACCTGTGACCTTGTGTGCAAACACAGCCAATATCCGCTGTCGTTGATGTCCAAACGCCACCCGACAGAAACGAATCACCAAATACCCAAAATCCATACGAAGTGAAGTCGTAAATCATACGCCAACTCATGAAAAACAACTCAGATTCTATCCAAACTAGAATCAGTCAAAACTAGACATACAGGGGGTCAAATCTACATGAAATAGGGCTGTGCACGCAAAACGAGGGGGTTCTCCCCCGCTCTGGCCGCAAATTGCGGCCAGGGGGAATTTATCTGCGGCCGGGGTTAGGTGTTTTGGGCTAGGGTTTTGGGTGTTGGTTTCTACCTATCTGCATACCTCACTGCCAAGTCAATTTTATTTTAGGGTTCCTCGGGTTGCAGCAGTTTCCAGAAAGGTCAATAAGTCGACAAAATCGCTAAATACACCAAGTCGAATAACTCTTGGTAACTAACTAGAAATCTGGGGTTTCTTGGTTAAACTGGCCTCACACACATCTAATAAGACTATACTAACATTCCAAACCATCCCTTGGCCAAATCTCACTCAAAATCCCTAAACTAGCACCAGATTAAGGATATAATAGTAACTTTCAGTTTTAACTAACCATAACTTGACAAAAAGGAGTTGGGTTGCAAGATTATACCTCAAGAGGGTCCTAGGATGTAGGAGAAGAGAGGATGAAGGAAGGAGGAAGGGCTGCTGTTGCTGGGAAGCTGCTCCATTTTCTCAAGTTGCTGATGCTGGGTTGTGCTGCATCAGGCTGCTGTTGCCTTGGCTGCTGCTGCTGTTTTTGCTTTGATTTACTTTTCTCTGTGTGAGGCAGCAGCTGAAGTGTTGGTGGCTATGGTTTTGGTGCTGTGAAGGGTTGTTGTATGATGGTGAAGTGGGAGGGAAATGTTGAAGTGTTTGATGAGGGTGTGGGTTGTAGGATATGATGCTGGGAGCTGTTTCTGATGCTGTTGCAGCAGCTACTGCTGTGGCTGATGTAGCAGCAGAAGTAGGGTGGCTGATGGGTGATGTAGCTGCTGAGGTGAGGGGTTTGGGGTGTAGGTTTTGGGCTATGGTGCTAGGGTGGCTGCAGCTGATGGGTTGGGGCTGATGTGGTGTTTGGGTGGCTGAAGTGATGAGATTGGGGCTGGAAAGTGTGCTAAGGTGCTAGGGGCTAGTGGCTGCATCTATTGGTGGCTGAGGTAGCTGTTGATGTGAGGGCATGAGGGCTGATATGGTGTATCAGCAACTGATGTAGGGGCTGTTTTTGTGGCTGAATTCTGGGCAGGAATTGGGCTGAAGCAAGGTTATAGCAGCTGCTGCTAGAATCCTTTAAGGGGGGGTGTCATTGTGTGAGGGTGAGAGGGAGAGATGTGAGGGAAAGCAAGAACTTTTGAAATGAGATGGAACATGACCCATCCTAGAGCCACCTTTCTCTCTCTCTCTCAAAGCTAGCACACACATGCCATCAAATCCTTTCTCACTACACTACGTCAACTAACTCTAATCACCCTTAACCAGGCTAAAACCCTTAATTAAGCCAATTAATCTAATCAAATGGTTCAACCCACCATGGTCATCTAAGCATGGTTCAACCATAGGCTACCATGAGTCCAAAACTTGAAACAAGTGTAGAAAATGATATGTGCACGTTTTGCACAAAAGCCAAAAATCCAATTAGCGATTTTTAATCGCGATTAACACCAACATAGCATATAATCCATCATAAAAACTATAAAATTTCCACAAAATTCCCAAATTTAGAATTTCCAAAATTTTCTCCGGAATTTTCACCATTTATCGGTATTTAATTATACCGACTATTAAAATATTCATTAAAAATTAATATTAAATTATGAAAATTCCCAAAAATAATATTCTATTTTTTTTTGAAATGTTACAGTTTGTTTCTCAATATGCAACCTTTTTAGAAAAGGAATTTCTTGTAAAAGAAATTAGTGGCAATGAGGTAGAACTGGAAAAAGTTCCAGCCACACAAACTATAACTGACAATTTAGTAGAACTAGAGGATTCAATAGTCCCAGACGAATCCCAGCCACTCCGTAGATCTAGTAGGGTTCCTCATCCACCTGAGAGATACTACGGTTTTCTCGTAGACGGTGGGAGCGAGGATTGCATCATGGAAGATGATGAACTAACTAGTTTCGAGCAGGCCATCATAAGTATGGACTCTGTGAAATGGCTGGATGCTATGCGATCCGAGATGGAATCCATGAACACCAACAAAGTATGGACTTTAGAAGTTGCTCCTGAAGAGGTAAAACCCATAGGGAGCAAGTGGATCTTTAAGAAGAAAATTGGTGTAGATAGAAAAGTTGAGACTTTCAAAGCTAGACTTGTAGCAAAAGGTTTTCGTCAATGACCCGATGTCGATTATGATGAGACATTTTCTCCTGTTGCCATGCTTAAGTCCATTAGGATTCTACTTGCCATTGCTGCATACCATGACTACGAAATCTGGCAGAGGGATGTCAAGACCACTTTTCTAAATGGTGATTTAGAAGAGAGCATGAACATGACACGAGGCTTCGTAGACAGTAGGAGCAGCGGAAGCGTGTGCAAGCTGCTTAAATCAATCTACGGATTAAAGCAGGCATCGCAGAGCTGGAACATCTGTTTCGATAAAGCTGTCAAAGAGTTTGATTTCATAAAAAATATAGATAAACCTTGTATATACAAGAAGGTTGTAGAGAGTAAGGTTGTCTTCTTCGTATTGTACGTGGATGACATACTCTTGATAGCAAACGATGTTCCTATGCTACACTCGGTCAAGCTCTTCTTATCACACAAGTTCTCCATGAAAGATCTTGGTGATGCCTCCTACATCCTGGGGATTAAGATCTACAGAGATAGATCTAAACGGATGTTGGGATTGTCCCAATCTATGTACATAGACACCATACTAAAGAGGTTTAGTATGGATGATTCTAAGCGTGGTAATTTACCCGCTTTCTCAGGAATCATTCTCTCCAAAGAGATGTCTCCCAAGACTGCTTTGGAGAGGGCTCGCATGCAAGGGATACCGCATGCAATCGGGTCAATCATGTATGCGATATTATGTACCAGACCGGATGTAGCTTACTCACTAGGTGTAGTGAGTGGGTATCAATCAGATCCTAGGGAGAAACACTAGACAGCTGTGAAGAACATTCTTAAGTACTTGAGAGGGACTAAAGAAATGTTCTTGGTGTATGGTAACGGTGACCTCCAGGTGGATTCCTTTACCGATTCGAGCTTCCAGACTGATAAGGATGACAATAAGTCGGTCTCGGGTTTTGTCTTCACTCTCAATGGAGGGGCGGTATGTTGGAAGAGTTTCAAGCAAGATACCGTAGCAGACTTGACAATGGAGGCTGAATACATCGCTGCCAACGATGCTGCCAAAGAGGCTATCTGGATGAAGAAGTTCATAGCTGAACTTGGTGTGGTTCCATTCATTAAGCATCCAAAACCTGTGTATTGTGATAACAATGGAGCTGTGGCTTTGGCCTAGAAACCGCAGTCCCATCAGAGATCCAGACATATTCTTAGGCGGTATCACCTGATCCGGGAGATAGTTGATCGCCGGGAGATCGAGGTTAGGAGAGTTGACACGGAGGATAACACAGCGGATCCATTCATGAAGGCCCTCCCCCAAACGCAATTCGAGAGACTATTTAGGATGTTGGGTATGAGATACTACAACAACTGGCCTGTAGGGTTCTTAGGCACAACAACAAGGTTTCACAAGGCATCAAACATGGTATATTTAAAAATTTAGTGTGCCAAACAACCATAACCTAGGATCTAACTAGAGTTTTAGGAGTAATACTAAGATGTAAACAACTTTACTTCTAAGTGAATGAGGAATACAAACTTTGTAGACCGGTCCTTCACTTCTAAAGCTCCGTGTAGTAGTCCCTTCGCTGCGGGTATCGATCTTCTGAACTCTAGTATGGGTTCTCCTGGAGAAATGAACAAGCTTTCTCGAAGTCTTCGAGGCCGAAGATGATCTACGTCGAGGAGACTCAAGCTCATGCTACCTCTTCACTAATTGTGAAATTAGTGAAGCAAACACCCTAAACTAAATGGCAAGTAGTAGAGGATGATGAAGTAGGAAGTGGGCTCTCTTTAGATTTATTTTTCTCACAATATTTTCTCAACTTGAGAAAAGCTAGTAAGATTTTTTCATGAGGAAGAAGAAGCTCAAGTGAAGAGGTGAGAGAATGAACTCATGAGGTGAGAATAGCAACCATGGGTGAGTTAGTGTCATACACTAACCTATGTAGAGAATAAACCATGGTTAAATTATAATGGTTAGGTTAATAAATATCTTTAGTAAAATAAAATTAGTGGACCAAGTCAATGCATCCACAAGATTCTCAAAGCTTCATGCATGTGACCAATTAACCACTAATTTGGATTTACTTTAAATATTTAAACCATACATTATAATTAGTATGGTGTAAGTCTCATACACCCATGTAGTGTGTATCAACAACCATGACACAAAAGTTGTACATTAATATATATCACATATACACTAATGCACACATGTGAGAAAAGAAATCATAAGTGAGCTAATATTAGTTAATGTAATCTAGTATATCTAATATACAATTATACATTAAATTATTAAATCAAGACTTGATTTAATAATCCGGCTATATCACATATAACCGACTAATATCAAATGCAACAACTTATCGAATCAACACTTGATCCGATAATCCGGCTATATCAAATGTAACCGACCGATGTCACAAATTGCGAGAATAGAATGCGGTATCACATACGCGCATCAATCTCGGTCCCGCACATATCACATATGTGCTCCAACTCCGTTTCGCATGTACTAGGAAATCTCTGTGTAGGACTCTAAAGACTCGTCAATACGCCGGCAGTAGGTGATGATCATATCAAACACCCACAAGCCGCAAGCGGTTTGCTAAACGTAACGGCCACCCGGGTATTGAGCGATCAAAAGATCAACAAGCAAGCCTACTCATACTCCTGTGAATCCAATCAGTAACACTATCGTACAGTCCGGTCTCTTCGTCTGATATATCGCATATCTCGTCAAGGGGTGGTAAACGTCAGACCCCAGTAACTCGATAAGTCGTGCCGATATGAGGCTCATAACGGGTCTAGAAACTACTGATAACACTTACCAGTATATCTCTGAAGCAGCCCTGGCCAGGGACATCCTGTTATAGCCAATCGAGCATAGAGCAACATCAACCCCCAATACCGGGAGAGACGAATCCCCTCCTATCGCTCATTGCCTCCATGTAACTCGGGACTGTACCCAAAAACCACCGTTTTGCACGTTCTCATGAACGTGGTAAGGTGGAAATCAAAGCACAGTGGGAATCACACAAGACTCTATGGCGATCTCGGGTCGACAGAGTAACCTGTACTAGTGTCACCAGAGAACTGCCATCTAACGTGAGGTATAGTACCATCTGGGAGTTCTCGGCGAGTCCGTCCAGTGTACCCAGTCTCCACTGAGCACCCTTATACCATCTCTGATGTCAAACACCAATGGATATGGGATCATCTATCTCCCATCTACATGGGTCGAGAAGCTACACGCTAGTCTACTCTGGTATATCGATGCCCCGTCTCGATACACCCACGACTAGGGACATTAAAGAATGTACTCTCAGACTACCATTGCCCTACTAGTATGATCCACATCATAATCTAGGTAGTCAAGTACACATCCTAAGCGCTTTACCAACATGTAACAGAAAGATAATCAGTTTACATGTTAAGATAAAGACTAACCAGATAGCGTACTATCATGTCGAGCAAGAAAGTCCTCCCTATATATGTCCAAGCATCCACTACAATATACATCTCATGTAAAGTAATGGCCTCTAGAGCATACATATAACTAACAATTTCCCACTTGCACTAGGGCCATCATATAGCAGTGGTTGAAGTATCTCATACTCAACCATCCCATAAAAGTCTCTCTCTGGGAAAATGCCTTTGTTAGTGGATCCGCCGTATTGTCCACTGAGTCTACTCTCCTAACCTCGATCTCCTGGAGATCAACCATCTCCATGATCAGGTGATACTGCCTTAGAATATGTCTGGATCACTAATGGGACGGGGGTTCCTAGGCATAAGCCACAACTCCATTGTCATACAATGGTAGGAACGAAGTTCATCTCATGAACTAATAGACACCCAGACTTCCTCTTTCATAGCATCTTTGGTAGCGATGATCCAGCCTTTATCGTCTAGTTTGCCACGGTATCTAGCTTGGAACTCTTCCAACATACCGTCCCTCCACTGAGGGTAAAGACAATGCCTGTGACTGAGATTCAGTCGACCTTACCACCCTGGCTATCTAGTGATTCTCCTCAGGATCTATTGATACCATTTCATTACACCTAGTGAGAAACCTAGCATCCACTTAGATCTATCTCATAGATCCAAAATCCATGATTTAGTAGGTATCACCTTGATCCTTTATGGAGAATCAATATGATAAGAGGAGATTGACCGAGTGTAGCATAGGGAACACCTTTCCTATCAAGAGTATGTCATCCACGTACCATATGAGGAAGACCACCTTACTATCTACAGCCCTTTTGTATATACAAGTTTCATCTACCATTTTGATGAAGTCAAACACTTTGACTACCACTTCAAAACAGATGTTCCAACTCCGCGATGCCTGCTTTAACCTGTAAAGCAACTTGCACACGTTTCCGCTGCACCCACTGTCTATGAAGCCCTCTGGCTGTGTACTTATAGATGCTCTCTTCTAAATCATTATTTAGAAAAGCAGTCATGACACCCAACCGCCAGATATCGTAGTCATGGTATATAGCAATGGCAAGTAGGATCCGGATGGACTTAAGCATAGCTACTGCAGAAAAGGTTTCATCATAAACCACACCTGGTCGATGACGAGAATCTTTTACAACAAGTCTAGCTTTAAAAGTCTCAACTTATCAATCAACACCAAGTAATCTTCTTAAGATATACTTGCTCCTGATCAGGATTTAACCCTTCAGATATAGCAACCGAAGTCCATACTTTGTTGGTGTACATAGATTCCATCTCAGATCACATAGTATCCAGCCATTCTTACAGAGTCTCCACTCTTGATAGCCTGCTCGAAACCAGTTGGGCCTTCATCTCATGTTGCAATCCTCGCTCCCACTGTCATAGAGAAAATCGATGTATCTTTCAGGCGGATGAGGAACCCTACCAGATCGGCGGAGAGGCTGAGCTTCGTTGGGAGCTATTGAATCCTGCAGTTTTACCAAATCATCAGCTGTAGTTTGTATAGCTGGAACTCCTTCCAGTTCTACCTCATGACCACAAATTTGTTTCTAAAATAAATTCCTTTTCTAAAAAGGTGGCATGCCGAGAAATAAAACACCTTTTGTTCCTCGGTGTGGTAGAAGATATTCCCTTGCGAATGTTTGGGATTGTAGGGTTCCTATGAACGACGACAAAGTTTCGGGAGGCATCGCCCATGCCATTTTCAAAATTTTGCCGTTTTAAAGAACCCTAAACTAGAATCGTTAATTAGAGAATCTTACGAAACAACATGTAAACTACTTTACATCTAAGTGATAATGGAATACAACCTTTGTAGACCGGTCCTTCACTTCATTATCTCCTTGTAGTGGTCCCTTTGCTGCGATCATGGAACTCCCGGACTCTTGCATGGTTTCTCAAGGCGAAAGGAACGATCTTGCTTGAAGTCTTCGAGACCGAAGATGATCTACGTCGAGGAGATACTAACTCAAGCTACTACTTCACTAATGATATGATTAGTGAAGCTAACACCCTATACTAAAGTTCTAATCTAGTAGAGGATGATGAAGTTGGAGGTGGGCTCAATTTAGTTTTATTTTTCTCACAATATTTTCTCTCTTTAGAAAACCCTAACAAGATTTTTGCTCAAGGAAGAAGAAGATGATCAAAAGAAATGAGAATGAACTAATGAGGTGAGAGAAAAAACCATGGGTGAGTTTGTATCATATACTAACTCATGTAGAGACATAACCATAACTAAATTATAATGGTTAGGTTAATAAATATCTTAAGTAAAACAAAACTAGTGGACTAAGTCAATGCATCCATAAGCTTCATGAAGCTTCATGCATGTGAGCTCATTATCCACTAATTTTGGAATTACTTTAAATACTAAAACCCAACATTATAATTAGTATGGTGTAAGTCTCATACACTCATGTAGTGTGTATCAACAACCATGATACAAAAAGAACACAATTAATATATATCACATATATAATAAGTATGCACATGTAAGAATAAATAAATGCTTAAGTGAGCTAATATTAGTTAATGTAATCTAGTATATCACATATACAATTATACATTAAATTATCAAATCAACTCTTGATTTAATAATCCGGCTATATCACATACAACCGACTAATATTATATGTACCAACTTATCGAATCAACTCTTGATTCGATAACTCGGCTATATCACATATAACCGACCGATAAAATAATCACGAGAATAGAATACGGTATCACATACTCGTATTATTCTCGGTCCCGCACATATCACATATGTGCTCCTACTTCGTTTTTCCTGAGCCAGTAAAACCTCTATGTAGGACTCTAAAGACTCGTCAATACACCGGCAATAGGTGATGATCACATCAAGCATCCATAAGCCGTCAGCATTATTTTATTTTGAAGTTCTGTTAGGGCATATTCAGAGAGGATTTTCAACTGAGACTGAGTCGAACGAGTTGTGCGGTAAACCCTTTTCAAAAAGAGAGTGCGGTATTAGCTGGACGTAACGGCTACCCGGGTATTGAGCGATCAGAAGATCAACAAGAAAGCCCGCTCTAGCTCCTGTAAAGCCGGTCAGTAACACTACCGTACAGTCCGGTCTCCTCGTCTGATATGTCGCATATCCAGTCTAGGGGTGGTAAACATCAGACCCCAATAACCGATAAGTCATGCCGATATGAGGCTCATAACGGGTCGAGAAACTACTGATAACACTTACCAGTAAATCTCTAAATCAGCCCTGGCCAGGGACTTCCCTGTTATGGCCAATCGAGCACAGCGCAACATCAACCCTCAATATCGGGAGAGACGAAACCCCTCCTATCGCTCATTACCTCCATGTGACTCGGGACTGTACCCAAAAACCACCATTTTGCACGTCCTCTTCAACGTGGTAAGTTGGAAATCAAAGCACAGTGGGAATCACACAAGACTCTATTACGATATCGGGTCTACAGACTAACCTGTACCAGTGTCACCAGAGAACTGATACCTGACGTGAGCTATAATACCATCTAGGAGTTCTTGACGAGTCCGTCCAGTGTACTCAGTCTCCACTGAGCACCCGTATACCATCTCTGTTGTCAAACACCAATGGATATGGGATCATCCATCGCCCATCTCATGGGTCGAGAAGCGTATACGCTAGTCTACTCTGGTATATCGATGCCCTGTCTCGATACACCCACGACTAGGAACATTAAAGGATGAACTTATGGATTACCAAGGCCCCACTAGTATGATCTGCATCATAATCCTGGTAGTCAAGTACACATCCTAAAGGCTTTACCAACATGTAACCATAAGACAGTATCAAGAGACAAGTATACATGTTAAGATAAAGAGCAACCGGATAGCATACTATCATGTCGAGCAAGAAAGTCCTCTCTATGTATGTCCAAGCATCCAATATAATATACATTATATGTATAATAATGGCTTCTAAGGCATACATACAACTAACAATCTCCTACTTACATTAGGGCCATGGGCTATAGTATCGCATACCCAACATCCCGAAGAGTCTCTCGAACTGTATCTGGGGGATGACCTTCGTGAGTGGATACACAGTGTTGTTCTTCGTGTCAACTCTCCTGATCTCGATCTCCCGGCGATCAACTATCTCCCGGATCAGGTGATACCGCCTCAGAATATGCCTGGATCGCTGATGGGACCTGGGTTCCTTGGCCAAAGCCACCGCTCCATTGTTATCACAATACAAAAGTATAAGATACTCAATGGATGGAACCACTCCAAGTTCAGTTATGAACTTCTTCATCCAGACAGCCTCTTTGGCAGCATCGTTGGCACCAATGTATTCAGCCTCCATCGTCGAGTCTGCCACGGTTTCCTGCTTGGAACTCTTCCAGCATACCGCCCCTCCATTGATGGTAAAGAAAAATCCCGAGTATGACTTAAAGTCATCCTTATCACTCTGGAAGCTCAAATCGGTAAAGGACTCCACTTGGAGTTCTCCGTTACCATATACCAAGAGCATGTCTTTAGTACTTCTCAAGTACTTGAGAATGCTCTTCACAGCTGTCCAGTGACTTTCTCCAGGATCTGCTTGATACGTACTCACTACACTTAGTGAGTGTGCTACATCAGGTCTGGTACATAGCATCGCGTACATGATAGAGCCTACTGCCGAAGCATAGGGTATCCCTTGCATGCAAGATCTCTCCAAATCAGTCTTGGGAGACATCTCTTTGGAGAGAGTGAGTCCTGAGATCGTGGGTAAAAACCCACGCTTGGATTCTTCCATACTAAACCTCTTTAGTATGATGTCAATGTACCTGGATTGGGACAATCCCAATATCTGTTTAGATCTATCTCTATAGATCTTAATCCCTAAGATGTAGGAGACATCCCCTAGATCTTTCATTAAGAATCTTTGTGATAAGAAGAGCTTGACCGATTGCAGCATAGGAATGTCATTTTCTATCAAGAGTATGTCATCCACGTACAATACGAGGAAGACAACCTTACTCTCTGCCACCTTCTTGTATATACAAGGTTCATCTACGTTTTTGATGAAATCAAACTCTTTGATAACGACATCAAAACAGATGTTCCAACTCCGCGATGCTTGCTTTAACCCATAGATGGATTTAAGCAGCTTGCACACCTTCCCGCTGCTCCCACTGTCTACGAAGCCCTCTGGCTGAGTCATATACACGCACTCTTCCAAATCACCATTCAGAAAGACGGTCTTAACATCCATTTGCCAGATTTCGTAGTCATGGTATGCAGCGATGGCAAGCACGATCTGGATGGATTTAAGCATAGCTACTGGAGAAAAGGTTTCGTCATAATCCATACCTGGTCGTTGACGAAAACCCTTTGCAACAAGTCAAGCTTTGAAAGTCTCTACTTTCCTATCTACACCAAGTTTTTTCTTGAAGATCCACTTGCTCCCAATGGGTTTTACCCCTTCAGGAGAATCTTCCAAAGTCTATACTTTGTTGGTGTACATGGATTCCATCTCGGACCGCATTACTTCCAGCCATTTCACAAAGTCCCCACTCGTGATGGCCTTCTCGAAGCTAGTAGGGTCATCATCTTCCATGATGCAATCCTCACTTCCACCATCAATGAGAAAACCGTAGTATCTCTCAGGTGGATGAGGAACCCTACTAGATCGGCGGAGAGGCTGGGGTTCGTTGGGAACTATCGAATCCTCTGGTTCCACCAAATCTTCTGTCGTAGTCTATATAGCTGGAACTTCTTCCAGTTCTACCTCCTTGCCATTAATTTCTTTCAAAAGACAACCCTTTTCTAAAAAGGTGGTATGTCGAGAAACAAACACCTTTTGTTCCTCGGAATGGTAGTGTTGGATATATGTATGCCGTAGAGGCCATTATATGATAGTGGATGTATTTATACATGTATATATATATATATATATTCAGTGTACATTCTTGCTCGACATGATAGTATGGTATCTGGTTCTTCTTTATCTAACATGTTGATTTGATCATGCTTTTATTCATTCACACATGTTGATAAAGCCCTGAGGATATTGGCTTGACTACAGTGATTATGATAGAGATCATACTAGTGGGACATCTGTAGTTTATAAGCATATCCTGGAATGTCCCTAGTCGTAGGTGTATCGAGACGGGGAATCGATATACCAGAGTAGACTAGCGTATATGATACTTGACCCGTATGATGGGCGATGGATGTTCCCACATTCATCGATGTTTGACATCGAGATCGTATACGGGTGCTCAGTGATGACTGGGTACACTGGACGGACTCACCGAGAACTCCTATATGGAATTATATTTATCGTCGGATAGCAGTTCTCAGGTGACACTGGTACAGGTTAGTCTGTAGACCCGAGATCGTTATAGAGTCTTGTGTGTTCTCCCACTGTACTTTGATTGCCACCCTACCACGGCTCTACTGAGTCGTGCAAACAGGTGGCCATTGGGTACAGTCCCGAGACACACGAAGGCAATGAGCGATAGGAGGGGTTTCGTCTCTCCCGGTATTGGGAGTTGATGTTGTGCTGTGCTCGATTGGCTATATCAGTAAGTCCCTGGCCAGGGCTGTTGAGATTTACTGATAAGTGTTATCAGTAGTTTCTCGATCTGTTATAGACCATTCATCAGCATGACTTATTGAGTTATTGGGGTCGACGTTACCATCCGTAGACTTGATATGCAGCATATCTGACGAAGAGACCGGACTGTACGGTAGTGTTGCCGGTTGGCTCGACGGGAGTTGTAGCAGGTTCGCTTGTTTTCTTCTGGTCGCTCAATACCCGGGTGGCCGTTACATTTAGCTGACCGCTTGCGGCTTGGGGGTGTTTGATATGATCATCACCCACTGCCGGCGTATTGACGAGTTTTAGAGTCCCACAAAGGAGTTACCTAGTCCAGGCGAAACGTTGTGGTGCGCATATGTGATATGCGCATGGACCCGGTTAAAATGCGTGTATAAGATACCGTATATTAATCGGGTGGCTTACTTTTGGTCGGATCGTATGTGATATGACCGGGTTGCTAAATCAAGTGTCGATTTATCATTTAACCATTAGTTTCTCACTAGAAATCCTTTTCCTGTCTTTTTTGGGTGTATGCATGCATGTATACATTCATTCTTGTTCATGCACATATGGATGTGCATGCACACATACATGCATACATCATTCTATCATGGTTGTATATATAGAAGATGGTGGCAATATAAGACTCAGACCTTATGATTATATATGGATATATATTTGTATTTGTTTTAAAACAAAAGAAAAGAAAAAGATTAATCCATGGTTATCTTCTACACTCTTCTTTGAACTAACTTTTGTTCACCCACTTTTTAACCTTGAGTTGATCTTCCTTTTGTCTTTTAACTCAAGTACAATAATATCTTTATTATGTAACCATGGTTTGAGATGAAGAGTAGAAAATATATATACTTATATTTTCTATTTTTCATATGAGATTATCATTCTCTTTAGTTTTTCTAGAGCCATCATCTTCTTCCTCCTCTCTTTTGCTCTCTAGATTTCTCAAGTGAGCAAAATACTTACCAAGTTAGGTGTAACGTTTTGAAAATCGTTTCGGTGAAACTTCGAAAAAACGGTAAAATAAGGGGGATTTCTGTAAAAAGTCAAAATATAAATATCTTTATTATAAAATTAAATATACATATTCTAGCTATGTAATTGCTAGTATTTGGTGTTTATTGACCCACTGGTGAAATTTCAAATTTTCTGAAAAATTTTCCGAAATTAATTATTTTAATATTATTTTAAGCCGTCACTAATATATTTAATTAGGGAAAATTACAAATTGGAATGAGTTGAAACAAATTTTGTGCATCATAAAACTTTGTATAAAATTTTATCATGTGGTTTTTGAAACGAAATCGTTTGCCAAAACGGTTTAGAAAATATTGAAGAAAAAGACTTTTTTCGGTGAAATTAGTGTAAAGGGAAATTGGGGTATAGTATTTATCCTTTTTTTTTCCCACCCACACTCTCCACACTCTCTCTCCTCACCCCCTAGGCTGCTGGCCGAGCCCCCCTTGGCAGCCCCAAAACTTTGACCCCTCATTTCACAAAAGAAAGAATTAAAAAGGAAAAGAAAGTATAAGAAAATGAGGTATGGGTTTGGGTTGACTTGGACTTTTCTTTACTTGGTTTTTCCCCACACCACACCCTCTCTCTCCTCTCCTTTTGGCTTAGCAGCAGGTCCCCCAGCAGCCCCCAACAGCGGCCCCCATTTTTCTCCTCTCATCCTCATCAAAAAATCCATCTTTTTGCCTCAAAATCAAGCTAAAACCTCTATAATTCTTCAATCCAACTCTTACCCTTTATTTCTTTGCCCAGGCTAGCATGGATCTTGGAGGAAATTTGGCATTTTGGAGGCTATAATCTTTATGTTGATCTCTTGATCATGAGGTATAAAGATTCATCCATATTTGTTAGTTGTTAATTGAATGTTTAAATCAAGCTTAAATTGGTGTTTTAAAATAAATAAAGGGGTTTTGAATTCAAGTTTGGAAATTCAAGTGGATGGTTTTAGATTATAGTTAGGGTTTTGTTGTGTGATTATGGTTGCAAGTGGAATTGATCATTTTGTGGAATGTGAAACATAATCAAATTGTTAGTTTGCAAATTGTTATATATAAATTGTCCTAATTATGATTGTTTTGCAAACTAGATTTTTGCAATTTATATAAAGTAGTGAGATTAAATTCTAGTTAATGGTTGTGTGGCTTAGTTAATATGTTTTAATGAGAATTATGGCCACTAAAATTGTTAAAATATTTAAAGTTGATTAAAACACCAAGTTTTGAGCTAAAATGGAAAATTGTGCTAATTTTTGTTAACTAGGTTTTGTAAATATATATATTTTGATGAAATCAAATTATTGGAATGGTTTTTATGACTTGGTTATGATATTGAGCGGATATTGCGGCTGCTAGATTTGTTTAAACGTCGAGTTTTGTACTAAAACGGGTAATATTGCTTGCTAGATTTTCGGAAAAATGGCTTTTAAAGTGAGTTTGGGGTTTTTATGAATTTTAAGCTATTTTATATTAAAATTAGTGTTCGTGAATGTGCAAATGAGTGTATTTGGGTTTTTCTCGATGGTCTGGCGTCTGTACACCGACGTCGAGGGTTTTTGGGTTGATTTGTGAAAGCAACCATAGGTTTTGACCTATGTGGGATTCGTATGTCGTTTTGGTCATGAATCGGATTTTAATGCGATACGATGCGTTGTGATATGTAGGTACCTCCATGTGGACTTCGAGACGACAAGCAAGCGCGTGGCGACGTCGGCACCGGCTAGCGAGGACCAGGTGAGTAGATTTATATCTACGGGAAGAAGTCGGGTGGATGGCGTATAGCACCCCCGCAGTCCGTAGTGTAGCTCACATATATATGTTTATATAGGTGTTTTATGATATGAGAATGTTTATTCATGTTATGTTTATGTATTCATAGAGTACCTTTGGGTTAGTTGCGAAACTCTAGAGTAGTTGTTATACCCACATACGCACACACAGACTTACATACTTTACTTCTTGTGCGCAGATTGGGATGTGTATATATGTATATATGCGTGGGTATGGGACTATGCATATGTACATTCATATACACATGCATGGATAATGAGGATAGTACTTAGGATTTAAGATGAGTCGATGAGATTTGATTTGAGGCCGTGAGATCGGTGATATAGCGGGGTTCGTATTTGAGATACGACATGACGTTGTAACGGGTCTTGACGTAGTGTTTCACACACGTGCATGCATACTTAGACGGTATCAGTATTGTACTAGACGTAGATCAGTACCCCGATCATGATATTTGATAAAGAGGATACCAGGTGAATAGTATGATGAATGTGATATTGACCCGTACCCAGATTTGGGATGCCGTACGACGGATTTACGTACGAGCTATATTGATGATTGATCCGCACTCTTGACTTGGGATGCATGCTTATAGATATGGTATCGGATATGATATTATTGAGGTAGGATCACCGACTGTATATATACAGGTATGTATATGTATCGACTCAGATGATAGGCGGTTTCCTTACCTGTAGTTCAGCTTGTTAGTTCAGCCGTATAGTTTAGTATAGTTGTTAGATTAGATTAGACTCCTACCTATTTCAAAACTAGCATATCGTGGGTATTTTAAAAGATAGGTCAAGGGATCTACGGATATTTCAAAAGACGTATCCTTTCTTAAAAACCACCGTAGCCCCTATTTTCAAAACCTCGCGATTCGTGTTATTTCAAATGGCACCATTGTTTAATATTTAGCTCCCGCTCATTTTGGTTGCTCGCTCCGCATCGCATATTTACATTGTTATTTCATATTGCATTGTTGACATTATGCTGTTAGGACACCAGCACCATTACCGATGATGCGTATGTACCACATACACCTACTTGCCGGCTCACACACATCTTCATCGGTAATTGCCATGTCACGTACACCTTAGAAAATATTATTGCTTAACTTAGCTTGATAGCCAGTAGTTTGACATAATATTAGTGTACATACCTTATATGCCAGCTTAGATATTGTAGTTATTACTTGTCACTTCATGCATACTGTTATTCATTCTCATGCTTATATTCATGGTTTTACATGCTATTGATGATTCGGATTTCCATGATATTTTCTGGATTTGGAGGAAAACCGCAAAACATATATAAACTGCTTTCTCGTTTTAAATAAAAATGCGGTTTTCCCATGATGTATGAGTCGTCCACCATGAGTTTGCTGATGGATTTCGAGACCCGATTCGAGGAGTTGGATGAACCGTTTCGGGTACATGGTAGGCCCGGTACGGTACCCCGGGGCGAGAAGGCCGTGTTGTTGACGTTGAGCCTGGCAGGGGAGCACTACCGACCGGTGATATTACCCGACGCGTCGGATATCCGGAGGATACCGTCGTGGTCTTCAGATGGATGGTAGGGGCCGGTCTGGACTGACGGCGCCCTAGATATTGAGATTGAGACATTGAGATTTCGAGATATTGAGGTACTGAGATTTGATGATACAGGCCAGTCCGGATAGCCGGAGCCTGAGGTTTCGAGACTTTGAGATTTATGTTTTGTGTCGATGCTAAACACTGTTGATGCTGATTTCATTTATGATACCTCATTTTAAAAATGCAAAGGAAATCTCACTAAATTATGAAAACAGTTTCTTCATTTACATGTAATCTGTTTTCATGCATTCATACCTCATTCATGATATATTGCTACCTGAGGCACTGACACGGGCACATGAGATTATACTCGGGTTAGATATTTACCCTAGTCATTGTTATAGACTGCTGGTTTTATTTGAGGATTATATATATATATTGATCGTATGACCTAGGATTGCGTCATACATGCAATTTCTATTCGTAGATGTTTTTCTATTCACGAGTTGGCAACTCACCCCCGTTGTGCCCCAGTTTCTTGCAGGTTTCGCCGTATAGGTTTCTTTACGGCTTTGCGGGTACAGTTTCGTTCGGGTGACTTGCCAGTAGGTGGGTTTATTTGTATCATACCCATCATTATACATTGTATATTATTATTCAGTTGTATCTAGAAGTTCCATCAACCAAACTTGTATTTATCTCAGATAGAGACCAGTGATGTTATTCTTTCGACCTTAGAGTCGCGCGTTTTATTTCTATGGATTTCTTGCTGTTTTGAGTTTCCTTTGAGTTTTGATCCTCGCCCTTGGCGTTGTATATTATATTGCTTGTGTGGTTGTGACCGTCGATTGACGAAGAGCTAGCTCCCGCTTGGGGATGCCTTTTTATTGATTTCGTATACTATTCATGTTGTATCCCGTTTGGGAGCCAGTATTTACAAAGGAGACTCTGCCGAAATTTTCAGGAAATACTTGATGTTTTTTAAAACCGCATAACTCGGCTTATGCTATTAAAACTACTTGATTTTAAATTGGTTTTCCTTCACTCTACTATTTTTCTTGGTTTGGATTTCTGGGTTTTCGGCTTACTTAGATTATGTACGCCTCGAGACGTTTCGTAGTTTAAGTGCCGGTCATGTTCCGTACTTTCGGGGCGTGACATTAGGAGTTTGAAGTGAGAAAACCAAGCACAACACCATTCTACACTAGTCTTGCCCATTAGTGGAGAGTGTTAGCTTCCATTTCTTCTCTTGATCTTGTGAAGTTTTCAAGCTTGGACAAAGAGGACTCCGGATGGATCATCATGGACCTAGAGGTTCTCAAGCAGACTTTTTCCAACCCTCAAGTAGCCAAGGAGTCTAGCATAGGGAGCTACAAAGGTTGTACTCTCAAAACCCTAGCTTTATCTACTTGTGATGATGTGTATGTTTAGAAACCCTAAATTTCTAGTGATGATTCTTTGTATGTTCACTTAGCACCTCAAAAATTTGATTTTGACTCATGTGATACTTCCAAACCCTTCATAAGGTGCTAGGTAAACCTAACAATGGTATCAGAGCCAAGCTAGAGCTTTAGGCGTTGCTTTAACGAAGTTAAAACTCCGATCGGACCAAAAATACGGTTTTTTGAACACTCTCTGGACATTTTTTCAAACTGTGTTATTTTCAGAATTAAAAATATGTAAAAAATTCAGCAGGGAAATATAAGCATCACTGTAAAAAACGAAGGCATGAACAGTAACTCCCACCGCGGAACCGCGGCCATAGCTTGCTTGGGCCGCGGTTCCGCGGCCGTACACATGAGATGATGCTTCATTTTTGTACAGTAATGTTTAGAACTGCTTGTATATATTTTTGGGTATTTTTAATATGAATCTAGTGATATATGTTCTAAAGATTGTTTTGGATTCGGTGATTCGATCGGAATTTTAATTTCGTGCTTTTTTCCGGGTAATTAAGAAAGTATTAAAATGTTCGAACGAGTATCATTAACTCACTTTTTCACGGAGTTTAAATCTTTCGGAAATACGTGCAAGTTAAGTGGTGGACCCTCTAGAAGAACACAAACCTTAACTCGATTATGTGACCGTCTGATGTGCCTCTGAACCTTAGGGTTTGAGGTAGTACGGCGTGCCACATGTGAGGCGTTGGTTTGACCCTTCTACGGCTGGACCGCTGCTACTGTGACACATTCCGGGATTTTTTGAACTCCGCTCAAGTGTTGAGCTTTAGGAAATTTTTGGGTATTTGATCATTCGTTCGAAAACTTTAATACTGTCTATTTATCTGGAATGTGATGCAATATATGGAATTCATATAGTTAGATATGAAATACGAAATATGTGATATTTCGCATTTACGATGTCTAAAGAGAATGTGGATTCTAAATATTGCAGTTTTACACTTTCTTTTCTGGGACCGTAAGTGTAGTATGTAGTGGTATTGCCGGTTGTCGTTGCTATATATCAACGACGATCGGTGTATGCATACTGAGTTACGTTGATGATATGAGATATTATGTGTTGCCGAGATATGATGTGCAGGATTATCGCGATTGAATAGCCGGGGTTTTTTTTTTATATGTGATGAGAGTTTTCTTTTCATTCATGTAAAATTCAAATGTAATGTAATATTCTTTTATTTAGGGCACTTCCGGGTTGAGGTTGATGTCACCAGTGTTGTATATTATTTACTTTTCCGCATTAGGATGGACCCAAGGAGGGGAGCACAGGTGACCGGGTTCTGGGGTTCAGTGGGAGGCCATCTCGAGGAGTCGAGACCTGGTCTCCTAAACTCCAGAATTGGTAGGGTCGCTTGCCGCTCTCATAGGGGTCCAGGGTGTGGGCTTGGCTATTCATCGCGACTGAGGAATCCGTATTTTCTATTGTTGGATAAATACTAAATACGGACGTCCTAGTATATCCTGTATTATCATTTATGTGTTTCTGCTGTCTGTGTTCTGTGATGTGATATCTGAGACGAATGATATATTATATATATGATATATAGTAGACGTTTCTTATGGTTTACACCCGCGCTAGTCCCGTCCCGGTTTGCCGTTAGTTAAGTAACCTAACGGTGCATAACGGAATATTGCGGCGAATGCGGATGGCATAAGCGTACGTGTTATTTTCGTTTCTTTTCTGTGATTGGCTTAAGGACTTAAATGATGGGCTACATTAATATGATTAATATAAAGAAAATAAACCTAAAAAGATATTGTAGAATCGGATTTGAAAACCACTTGGCTTTTTATGAAAAAGCCACATTTCAAAACTGCGGAGCTTAAGCCACTCCTTTTGAAAACCTTTTGATTCTACAACGATATCAAGTTCAAAGCGTTAAAGATTTTTTTAAAAATCATCCGCAACCCTCCGTCATTTTAGGAAGTAGAGTACTTAGTATTCGTGCTACGTTTGTTGACTATAGTTAAGGCGTAGTGTACGGTAGCTAAGTGATGTCTTCCTACATTGCATAAGATGCAGATTAATTAGAACATTCATGCGACTTTGTTGACCATAGTTAAGGGTCATATGAGTGGGTCTAATTAATCAAGAAATGACGGGTAGAACTTGACTGGTACTTATGATTTGTTGACCTTAGTTAAGGTCATAGGTACTAGGGGTAAGAACCACATCGGGAATTTCAATAGTTGAAATTTGCAATGAGATTGCATACCTTCCATATGATGGTTGGATCCTGATCCCACTGTGGGCAATAGTTGCTCCCAGGAGAGTTTTGCAGTTTACAATTAGCTAACTCATTAGTGTTAGTTATATGTATGCCCTAGAGGCCATTACTGTACATAGGATGTATATTGTAGTGGATGCTGGGACATATATAGGGAGGACTTTCTTGCTCGACATGATAGTATGCTATCTGGTTGCTCTTTACCTTAACGTGTATACTGATTGTCTCACTATTACATGTTGGTAAAGCCCTTAGGATGTGTACTTGACTACCTGGACTATGATGCGGATCATACTAGTGGGGACATGGTAGTCCGTAAGTACATCCTTCAAAGTCCCTAGTCGTGGGTGTATCGAGACGGGGCATCGATATACCAGTGTAGACTAGCGTATACCTTCTCGACCCATACAGATGGGCGATGGATGATCCCATATCCATCGGTGTTTGACATCAGAGATGATATACGGGTGCTCAGTAAAGACTGGGTACACTGGACGGACTCGCCGAGAACTCCCAGATGGTATTATACCTCACGTCAGATGGCAGTTCTCTGGTGACACTGGTACAGAGTAGTCTGTTGACCCGAGATCGTCATAGAGTCTTGTGTGGTTCCCACTGTGCTTTGATTTCCATCTTACCACGTCCAAGAGGGCGTGCAAAACGGTGGTTTTTGGGTACAGTCTCGAGTCACATGGAGGCAATGAGCGATAGGAGGGGATTCGTCTCTCCCGTTCTAGGGAGTTGATGTTGCGCTGTGTTCGATTGGCTATAACAGGAAATCCCTGGCCAGGGTTGCAGAGATTTCCTGGTAAGTGTTACCAGTAGTTTCTCGAACAGTTATAGACCTCATATCGACACGACTTATCGAGCTATTGGGGTCTGACGTTTACCACCCCTAGGCGAGATATGCGACATATCAGACGATCAGACCGGACTGTACGGTAGTGTTACTGGTTGGATTCACTGGAGTGTGAGCGGGCTTGCTCGTCGATCTTCAGATCGCTCAATACCCGGGTGGCCATTACGTTTAGCAGACCGCTTGCGGCTTGTGGGTGCTTGATATGATCATCACCTGCTGCCGGCGTATTGACGAGTCTTTAGAGTCCTACACAGAGGTTTCCTGGCTCAAGCGAAACGAAATAGGAGCGCATATGAGATATGTGCGGGACCGAGAATAATGCGTGTATGTGATACCGTATTTCATTCTCGCGATGAATGTATCGATTGGTTGTATGCGATATAACCTAGTTATCGAATCATGAATTGATTCGATAAGCCGATACATTGAATACTAGTCGGTTGTGTGCGACATGACCGGATCATTGAATCAAGTGTTGATTTAATGATTTAATATAATTATATATTTGATATATTACTTTGCATTAACTAGTATTGGTTCACTTTATATGGATTTTCTCACTCGGATGTGCGCATTATATATGCGATATATTTTTGTGCACTTGATTGTATCATGTTTGATGATATATGTTAACTTGGATTTGTGTGAAGATTAAACCATGGTTGTGAGAGTGGTTAGGGTTTTCTTTTCTTACTTATTTATTTATTTATTTATTTTGAAGAGATGAGAAAAGAATGGTTGCTAGTTTTGGAGTTTAGTTGAAGCTTCATGAAGCTTTGACTTTGTAACCATTCTTATCTTATCCTTGACCCTAACCATTCCCACTAACCCTAGTTTAGTCTCTACACATAACCATGGTTGGATTATGATAAGTTTTGATTTTCATTTTTATTTAAAATTAACTTATCATAACAATTATCATCTTCTTGCTTTCTTCTTCTTCTTCACTTCATGAAGAAAGCTTCACTTCATCAATGGTGATTGATGAATTAGAGTGAGAAATCCAATTCTAAAGTCTACCCACTTCCTATTTCTTCATTCTCTACCTCTTGCCAAGTATTAGAGTGTGTTTCCTTCACAAGTTTTCATGGCTTGGTGAAGGTGGAGCTTGATCTAGTGATGCTTCGACGTAGATCATCTTCGGCACGTTGTCGACGACCTAGCCCGGTCTTTTCTCCGATGAAACCACCGTGAGAGTCATGGTTCGATTTGGACAGCGGAGAGGACTTCATTGCGGAGCCGTGGAGGTGGAGCACCGGATCTACAAAGGTTGTATTTCCGTATCTCTTAGTTAAGTGTTAACTAGTTTGCTTTTCGCCTAGACATCTAGCTAACGATCCGTACACTAGGGTTTCTCGGCACCATAATTTTTTAAATTGGCATGGTTGATGCCTTGTGAGACCTCACTAGGGTGCCTAGGAACCCTACAGTGGTATCAGAGCCTAGCTAGAGCCTTAGGCGAAGTCTAGACGGAATTTGAAGTCCGAACGAACCGAAAACCCAACCCGGAACATGCTCTCTGTCCTTTTTCTAAAATCTGGGATTTTTCGAAAATAAAAATATGCAGAAAAATCAGCAGGGAACCTAAGAATAACTGTGCAACACGAGTCCATAATTCCATCATTCAGCCGCGGTTCCGCGGCACGAGCATGGCTCGTGCGTCGGATCCGCGGCAGGTTTCTCGTTTTGTGCGTCTAATTATGCACAGTAATTCTTAGTTTTGTGTGCTGGTTTTCCTGGGAATTTTTAATATTTTTTCCAGAGTTGAATTTTCTGGGTTGATTTGGGGATTCGGTGTTTCGATCGGAGTATCAGATTTTGTCTATGTGGCTTTCCGGATAAATTTTAGAATATGTTAAAAAGTTCGACCGGATATAAATACCCAATTTTTCCCCTGTCGGGAAATTTCCAAGAGTTGGATTTTTCCGTAGTTTAACGACGTTCTAAGTAGTGCAAGTAACGCGATGGTCCCTCTAGAAGACAACAAACCTTAACTCGATTATGTGACCGTCTTGAACTGCCCTTTGAACCTTAGGGTTTGGGGCAGTACGGCGTGCCACATGTGAGGCGTTGGCTTGACCCTTCTACGGCTGGACCGTTGGTACTGAGGCACGAACTGAATGTTGTTAGACTTATTTCATGTGTTGAGCTGTATCGGGAAAACTTGGGTGTTCGATTGTTCGATCGAAAAGTTTAACATTTTCTGTTTATCTGGAATGGGATACAATAATTGGAATTCACAAAAGTTATGTGATAACTGAATGAATGTTATAAACATAGCAGTTTAGTCTCATTTGATCGGTTGCCACGGAATTTTGATGCGATCAAAAGTCCGTCGCAATCACGTAGCGTACGCGGATACTCGCCGGGTAAACTTAATAGACAGCCTCACTCCATAGCCCCGACCAAGTGACTGTAGGAGAACCCCGTCGCCGAAAGCATCCGTTCGGGTGCTCGCGGTAGCGGTGTTCCGCCTTGGTGCACTTCGTCGACGGTAACGAGGGTGCGGCCGTCTACTGAAGTTTGCGACGAGCATTCGATCAGGATGTCGGGAATCTTGTTGAATTGCCCGACTTGATATTGAAAAGTGTTTTCGATAATGAGACTAAAATGCGGGGTTTATAATTGTTAGGCATGCGATGTCTATGGAATTCATTTGGTCAGGCATGTGATGTCTGAGGTGGTTGCGGATTCCAACTGTTGTAGTTTTTCACTTTCTTTTCTTTGACCGTAAGTGTAATATGTGATATCGCCGGTTTCGTTGCTATATGTCAACGACAATTGGGATGGACATATTTACTTACGTTGATGACATGTGATGTTATGTGTTGCTGGATATGTTATATTGGATCGTCGTGTTCGAATAGCCGGGGGTTTTTATGTGAGATGAGTGTTTTTCATTTTCATTCATGTAAAAACTTGTATGTAATATTCTTTTATTGGGGCGCTTCCAGGTTGCGGAAGTTGTCACCCTTTGTATATTATTTACTTTTCCGCTCTAGGATAATCCCAAGGAGGAGGGCACAAGTAACCGGGTTCTGGGGTCCAGTGGGAGACCAACTCGAGGAGTCGAGTATGGGTCTCCTAACTCTAGAATTGGTAGGGTTGCTTGCCGCTCTCGTAGGGGTCTAGGGGTATGGGTTTGGCTATTCATCGCGACCGTGGAATCCGTGTTTTATACTGGCTCGTATTGAAAACACGGACGTCCTAGTATATCTAATATTTCATATGTTTCTTCTGCTGCGATATCTGTGATGTGATCATGTGATGTTCTGTGATAGATACAGTATATAGTATATCTGATATATTGTTAGTGTATATGCCCTAGAGGCCATTACTGTATCATACTAGTTTGTATATTACTTAATGGATGCTTGGGATATTCACCTTGTATATACAATCTTGCTCAAAATAGTAGTATGCTACTTGGTTTGTTTCTACTTCAATGTGTACATGTGTTTATTTTGTATATCGCCTATACACATTAGTAGAGCCCTTAGGATCTTTGCTTGATTACCAGCGATGTGATGGCCGTCACACTAGTGGGGCTGGGTAATCTATAAGCACATCCTTATGCAGGTCCCTGGTCGCAGGACTATCGAGACAGGGCATCGATACTCCGGAGTAGACCAGCGCATGCGCTTCTCATCCCAGTGTGGGAGACGGTCTGTCCCACAGCCGTCAGTACGTCGTACTTGAGATAGTATGCGGGTGCTCGTTAGGTTACGGGTACACTGGACAGGACTCGTCGGGAACTGACTAGTTGGTATTATACCTATCGTCAGTTTTCAGTTCCCAGGTGACATGAGTACAGCTTAGTCCGCTGACTTGACACTGTCACTTCGCCTCGGGTGTGTTCCCACTGTACTTTGATCACTACCCTACCACGGCTCAAAGGAGTCGTGCAAACAGGTGGTGGTTGGGTGCAGTCCCGAAGCACTTGGAGGCAGTGACGGTTAGACAGGATTCGTCTCTCCCGGTATTGGGGGTTGACATCGCGCTGTGTCTAGGAGAGCCATTACACGAGTAGTCCCTGGCCAGGGCAAACGAGATATACTGGTAGGTTTCCAGTGTTATCTCAGGGTGTATTGGGCTTCACTCCGGCACGACTTGTACCGCTATTGGGGGACTGACGTTTACCGCCCCCTAGGCCCGCCATGCGATGTATCAGACGAACAGACCGGACTGTACGGAGAATGTCACACTCAGGCTCAGTAGGAGTTCAGATGGGTTTCGCCTCGTCGGTCTTCTTGTCGGCATTACCTGGGGACCGTTACGCACAGCTAGTGCCGCTTGCGGTCTGTGGTTAAACCCACTGCCAGCGTAGTGTCGAGTCTTTAGAGTCCCACACAGAAAGCTTTTCGCCTTTAGGCAAAAGAGTAGAGGTCGCATGGTATTGCGACAGGTCGCATGGTTTTGCGACGGGGTTCGATCACATCCGTGCACTTGTGCACGTACAGTGTCCGGACAGTTTACACTAGCGGGCTTTGGTTTAAGCCAGATCCTAGTGTACCTTATGGGATTGGATTTATCCAGTTTGCATTCGTGTTCCTCGGAACGCGGATGCGGGTGTGTATGCACAGTTGACAGGGAGGCAGAGGCGGCGGATTCTCATTAGGGTTGTTGACTGTTGACCGTTGACTATTTGACTTTTATGCTCAACCCTAATGAGAATATGATATGTGATTAACTATTATATTAATTAAGTATTATGGTGATATGGTTGTTGACTTGTTGACTTTTGTTGACTTGTTGACTTTGTTGACTTGTTGACTTTTGTTGACTTGTTGACCGGTTGACTAGGCTTGACTAGTTGACCATCATGATAACCATGGTTATCATTTCATGCCAAAGACTTTTTCTTGCTTGCTCATTTGAGTAAAATGAGTGCATGACATGATAAGGTTATGGTTGCTTCTAACCATCACATAAGACTTTTTTGATATGATGAGTTATGATCACTTTGGATTATGAGAGGGTGAAAGACAAAAGAGTTGCTCATTCTTTCTTGCTCATTCTCTCTCTTGTTCTTGAGCTCTCCTCTTGCTCTCACCCTCAACCTCTTGCTCCCTCTCTTGATCTATGGTTCTCTTGTCTCATGAGTTGAGAATCAAGAACCATAGATAAAATCCCATTCTAAATCATCTCTACTCATTCTAGTTCACTAGGTTTAGCAAACCAAGTGAACTAGTTTCTTCAAAGAACGAAGAAGGAGCTAAAGGTTGGAGCTTTCAAGTGGATCTATCTTCGGCGTACGGAGACAACGAGAAGGAGCCATCGAACCACCATCGGAGCTTGAAGAGAAGGAGTTCAAGTTTAGGTATAACCATCTTCATCCGAGTAGCTAAATATCTTTAGCTTAGTATGCTAGTTTTAGTTTAGGCAAAGATCCCGACCTAGCTTAGTCCATGTTGCCTCTTGCGTTAAAATTTTGATTTTATACCGTTTCCGCCTCCCCGTAAGAACCGGGGGTCGCAACGTGGACTTACAGTGGTATCAGAGCCTAACTAAACTTAAACTAGCTTGGTAGTGAAGTGTAACGAAGTTCGGAACCGGAAAAATCCAAAAACCAAACTTTTACAAAAACTGAGTTTCTGTTGAAATTTTTTTGGCTCAAAATGAAAAACTTTACACTTGTAAATTCGGCTCAGGGTTTTGTGTGAACACCCAAGAAAAACGATACAGTAATTCGTCCAAACCGCCGCCCTTCCGCCGCTCGAGCTAGGCATCCGCCGCGGAACCGCCGCGCTTTGTCGTCTTCTGTGCATCGTTTTTCATGCAGTGTGTGTCTGTGTTGGTTTTGGGATTTTTGGAATATATTATATGTGCCCAGATTTTCCAGAAAAGAAATTTCCTTTTGGGGTCCTATAATTCCGTATTTTTTCCGAACTTCACTGCACTTTGACTTTGATGGTTATATCTGTGATGTTTGCATGTATTGAACGTCGGCTAATCGCTATAAGTCGATTAGTCGGGGTTATACATGATCTGTAATGTGCTGGAATGTGTATATAAATATGTTGGATTGTCGCGGGTGAATAGCCGGGGGTTGTGAGACGAGAGTTTTCTTTTCTTGCAATTTCATGTAAATTTGTAAATTGATGTAATAATTATTTGTATGGCCGCACAACCGGGAAGGGGTTGTAGCCGTCATTGTATAATTTCTTTTTACTGTTTTTGCTCCTAGGATAGACCCATGGAGGGGTGCACAAACTACCGGGTATGCCGAAGTGTCGAGTGGCCTACTCATGGAGATGAGGGAGGTTGCTATGCTTCGGGTACTTGGCGGGTAGTTTGCCGCACCCGTAGGGGTCTTGGGTGGGGTTTTGGCTATTCACCGCGACCGTGTTATCTGTTTTTGTTACAGGCTCGTACAAATTACAGATTGCTAGTATATCCAATGTATTTATCTGTGATCTGAAATGTTTATCATTGCAGTATATCTATATATGATATTATTTAGGCGTTGCTTATGTTTTACAGACGCGCTAGCCCAGCCCCCGCTCTGTCGTTAGTTAAGTAACCTAACGGGTAATGACGGGGCCCCGTGGCGAATGCGAATGGCATAAGCGTACGTCATATTTTGGTTGTTTTCTGCAATGGTAGGATTAAATGATGGGACGCATTAAAAGAACTAATGCAAGAATATCACGCATTAAAAGAACTAATGCAAGATAATAAACCAAGTTAAAGTCGTTGGAACACTTTCGAAAAACCACTCGGTTCTTTTCAAAAACAAACTTTTAAAATACGGAGTTTGAGCCACTCCATTTAAAAGCTATCTCGTTCCATCGACCAAATCAAGTTCACTACGTTCACGGTTTTGCCAAAACCATCCGTAGCCCTCCATCATTTCAGTTAAATATTCGGTAGTATTCAAGCTATGTATTTTGACCTCACGCCAAGGCATAGTGATTGGTAGCTGCCGGATATTTATCTGTTGCATAGATAGAATGCGTTGGTTTGAGACAGTCGTACTGCCATTTTGGCCTACGTCAAGGGTATGTACGGGTGGGTTCAAATTAACCTGGATAATGATGGGACGAACTTGACATGTGACTTATGACATTTTGACCTCACGCCAAGGTCATAAGAGCATGGGGCAAAAATCCACATCGGGAGTTTCATAAGTACTGAAACTTGCTAGATTTGCATACCATTTGGAGTGTGATGATTCTGGTAGGATTCCTTCAGTTTCGTCACGCGATGATATTTGGATCCCGATCCTACTGTGAGTATATGCTACTCCTCGGGAAATTTCTCACTTAACGATCAATGCTATAAACCTAGTAGGTGCCTAGAAAGGTGTTAGCGGGGCTACGCCCCCAGGGAAAAGAGGTTCTTTAATTAAGGAACTTCGCGAAAGCGTTGGAAAACCTCCCTCGAAGTACTGACACCGGCCTGGCTGAACGGTTAAGCAAGTATTGTACGGTGGGATTAATCCTGACTAATTCTTCCTTTATGGTTTGAGGAGGGATTCGAGAAACAGTGGGAGCCATCCTGTTTAGACAAATTAAAAACCAGTCTAAACTTGCAAGAGCATCATGCTGAGTGTTTCTTCTTCTCTCTCCTAATTGCAGCGACCAATCAACATGACTGGACTTAAGTTACTCCTAGATAAAAACAAACTGACAGGGCCAAACTACAAAGATTGGCTCAGGAATGTCAAGATAGCAATCACTTATGACAAGTTGGGGTATCTTCTTACCACCAAAGCTCCCCCTGTCCCTGGTCCAACTTCCAGTATCGCGGATAAGGAAATCCGCAAGACTTGGGAGATTGATAGCGCGAAGGCCAAGTGCCTCCTGCTTGCCTCGATGGACAACGAACATCAGAGGAGGCATGAGAATATGGACATGGAGTCCATATTGCTCCATACAAAAGAACTGTATGGAGAGCAATCACGTATCGCAAGATACGAAGCGTCGAAAAAGTTATTTTCGACAAGAATGGCCGTCGGATCATCAGTAGCCGAGCACGTGCTAAAGATGATCGGCTTCATTGAGGAGCTCGCTGACCTAGGGATCACATTGGAGAGTGAGCTATATACGGATATAGTTCTCCAGTCCCTTCCTTCCACTTACGCCCAGTTTATACTGAACTTCAACTTACAAGAAAAAGAGGTTGAACTTTCAGAGCTCCTCAACATGCTGAGGAGCGCAGAGGGCACCCTACAGAAAAGTAGGGATACATCCACTTTGTTTGTAGGAGGATCATCTTCTTCTAGGTCCAAGGCGAAAGCCAAGGGAAAGAAGAAGAAGGCCCCCGCCAAACCAAGGGGCGGTGTTAGTAAAGTGGATACGAAGGGAAAAGGAAAAGCAACAAAGATAGCAGGGAAGCTTGTGGATAAGGAAGAATGCTTCTATTGTCATAAGAAAGGACACTGGAAGAATGATTGCAGGGCCTGGAAGGCCAGAACACAGGAATTGAAGCAAGTTGCAGCTTCAGCTTCAGGTGTGTATGTTATTGAAAACTGTCTTTCAATAAACTGTACTTCCTGGGTATTGGATACCGGATCAGGATCTCATATCTGTAATTCTTTGCAGGCGTTGAGAAACCGTAGGGTTTTGAAGGCAGGTGACATGACCCTCAGAGTTGCAAACGGAGCTAGCATGGATGCTAAAGCCGTGGGGGACTATCACCTGGGAATGTCAGATGGACATGTTTTGGTTTTGCGTAATTGCTTTTTTGTACCCAACGCAACTTGTAATATCATTTCTGTATCTTTAGTTTCTAAAGAAGGTTATGAATTTGCGTTTGTAAGTAATGTTGTAAACATTCACCTTAATCAGGTTTTGATTGGGTCAGGTACATTGAGTAATGGTATATACATTTTAAACCAACCACAGATTTTTAATGTCCAGAATACACACAAAAGAAAGTCTCCAGAAATAAATCAGACTTTCTTATGGCATTGTAGATTGGGTCACATCAATGAGAGAAGGTTGACTAAGTTACATACAGAAGGATATTTGAATGCGTTCGAATATCAATCGTATGCCACTTGTCAATCTTGTCTCAAAGGAAAGATGACAAAGACTCCGTTTACTGGACAAGGAGTAAGAGCGAGCGAGCTCTTGGGACTCGTACACAGTGACGTGTGCGGTCCAATGTCTACACATGCTCGAAGCGGACATTCTTACTTCATTACTTTTACGGATGACTTCTCAAGGTACGGCTATGTCTTCTTAATGAAACATAAGTCCGAGGCTTTTGGAAAATTCCAGGAGTATAAGAATGAAGTAGAGAAACAGACCGGCAAAAGTATTAAGATTCTAAGATCGGATCGAGGTGGAGAATACTTAAGTGCCGAGTTCCTGGACTATTTAAAAGAGAACGGAATTCTCTCTCAGCTTACTCCTCCATACACCCCGCAACATAACGGTGTATCGGAGAGACGGAACCGCACCCTATTGGATATGGTGCGGTCCATGATGAGTAACGCTGAGTTACCGCGATCATTCTGGGGGTATGCGCTAGAATCAGCTGCATACCTTTTGAACCGAGTTCCGACTAAGACTGTGCCTACCACACCATATGAAATATGGAGTGGGAAGAAACCCTATCTTCAATATCTGAAGATCTGGGGATGTCCGGCTTTTGTCAAAAAGCAGCATGCGGACAAACTCGAGGCACGCTCAGTACTGTGCAAGTTTGTGGGATACCCAAAGAACACCAGGGGGTATCTTTTCTACTACGCAGAGGAACAAAAAGTCCTTGTTTCTCGTAATGCCCACTTTCTAGAACACCAGTTCTTGGAAAAGGAAATAAGTGGGAGCGCAGTAGAACTGGAAGAAATTCCAGAACCACAGACTATTACTGAAAGGTTAGTGGAACCAGAAGGTTCAACAGAGCAGGACATTCCTACGCCGCTCCGCAGAAGTAGTAGGCAGTCTCATCCGCCCGAGAGATACTACGGTTTTCTCATAGACGGGGATAGAGAGGATTGCATCATAGATTATGATGAGCCTACTAGCTTCCACCAGGCCGTTCAGAGCGTTGACTCAGTGAAATGGCTGGATGCAATGCGGACCGAAATGGAGTCCATGTACACCAACAAGGTATGGACGTTGGACATTGCTCCAGACGGGGTAAAACCCGTAGGATGCAAGTGGATCTTCAAAAGGAAGATTGGTGTAGATGGACAGGTTGAGACCTATAAAGCTAGGCTGGTAGCAAAGGGTTTTCGTCAAAGACCTGGCTTGGACTACGACGAAACCTTTTCTCCAGTAGCCATGCTGAAATCCATTCGGATCCTTCTTGCCATTGCTGCCTTCCACGATTATGAGATCTGGCAAATGGACGTAAAGACAGCTTTTCTAAATGGAAATTTAAAGGAGTGTGTCTATATGGACCAGCCAGAGGGCTTCATTCAGAGTGGGAGCAGCGGAAAGGTGTGCAAGTTGCTTAAGTCCATCTATGGACTAAAGCAGGCATCGCGGAGTTAGAACATCTCCTTTGATGAGACGGTCAAAGAATTTGGCTTTATCAAAAATCCAGATGAACCATGCATCTATAGTAGATTTGTAGCGAGAACTGTAGTATTCCTCGTTTTATACGTGGATGACATTCTCTTAATAGGAAATGACATTCCTATGCTACAATCTGTCAAGGGGTTCTTGTCACACAGGTTCTCCATGAAAGACCTGGGTGATGCCTCGTACATTCTGGGTATCCGGATCTACCGTGACAGATCCAAGAGGATATTAGGACTTTCACAGTCCAGGTACATCGACACCATACTGAAGAGATTCAGTATGGAAGATTCCAAGCGCGGTAACCTACCGGCTTGTCACGGGATCACCCTCTCTAAAGAGATGTCTCCCAAGACTGATTTGGAGAGGGATCGCATGTCTATTATACCCTACGCTTCTGCGGTAGGCTCTATAATGTATGCGATGTTGTGTACCAGACCGGATGTAGCTTATGCACTGAGTGTGGTAAGCCGGTATCAGTCAAACCCTGGGGAGAAACACTGGATAGCGGTAAAGAACATTCTCAAGTACCTGAGAAGGACTAAGGAGATGTTCTTGGTGTATGGCGGAAAAGACCTCCAGATCGAGGCCTTTGCTGACTCCAGCTTCCAGAGTGACAAGGATGATTCCAAGTCCATGTCGGGTTTTGTCTTTACCCTCAATGGAGGGGCGGTGTGTTGGAAGAGTTCCAAACAGGAAACCGTTGCAGACTCGACGATGGAAGCGGAATACATCGCTGCATCTGATGCCGTAAAAGAAGCTGTCTGGATGAGGAAGTTCTTGAAAGAACTTCAGGTGGTTCCGTCCATTGTTGATCCAATACCTCTGTATTGCGACAACAACGGGGCTATAGCTTTAGCGAAGGAACCCAGGTCCCATCAGAGATCCAGGCACATCTTGAGGCGGTATCACCTGATCAGGGAGATCGTGGATCGCCAGGAGATCGAGGTTCGGAGAGTCGCTTCAGAAGACAACACTGCAGATCCATTCACCAAGGCCTTGCCCCAGACTCAGTTCGAGCGGCTGATCGAGATGATAGGTCTTCGATACGCCAGTACATGGCCTTAGTGCAAGTGGGAGATTGTTAGTGTATATGCCCTAGAGGCCATTACTGTATCATACTAGTTTGTATTTTACTTAATGGATGCTTGGGATATTCACCTTGTATATACAATCTTGCTCAAAATAGTAGTATGCTACTTGGTTTGTTTCTACTTCAATTTGTACATGTGTTTATTTTGTATATCGCCTATACACATTAGTAGAGCCCTTAGGATCTTTGCTTGATTACCAGCGATGTGATGGCCGTCACACTAGTGGGGCTGGGTAATCTATAAGCACATCCTTATGCAGGTCCCTGGTCGCAGGACTATCGAGACAGGGCATCGATACTCCGGAGTAGACCAGCGCATGCGCTTCTCATCCCAGTGTGGGAGACGGTCTGTCCCACAGCCGTCAGTACGTCGTACTTGAGATAGTATGCGGGTGCTCGTTAGGTTACGGGTACACTGGACAGGACTCGTTGGGAACTGACTAGTTGGTATTATACCTATCGTCAGTTTTCAGTTCCCAGGTGACATGAGTACAGCTTAGTCCGCTGACTTGACACTGTCACTTCGCCTCGGGTGTGTTCCCACTGTACTTTGATCACTACCCTACCACGGCTCAAAGGAGTCGTGCAAACAGGTGGTGGTTGGGTGCAGTCCCGAAGCACTTGGAGGCAGTGACGGTTAGAGAGGATTCGTCTCTCCCGGTATTGGGGGTTGACATCGCGCTGTGTCTAGGAGAGCCATTACACGAGTAGTCCCTGGCTAGGGCAAACGAGATATACTGGTAGGTTTCCAGTGTTATCTCAGGGTGTATTGGGCTTCACTCCGGCACGACTTGTACCGCTATTGGGGGACTGACGTTTACCGCCCCTAGGCCCGCCATGCGATGTATCAGACGAACAGACCGGACTGTACGGAGAATGTCACACTCAGGCTCAGTAGGAGTTCAGATGGGTTTCGCCTCGTCGGTCTTCTTGTCGGCATTACCTGGGGACCGTTACGCACAGCTAGTGCCGCTTGCGGTCTGTGGTTAAACCCACTGCCAGCGTAGTGTCGAGTCTTTAGAGTCCCACACAGAAAGCTTTTCGCCTTTAGGCAAAAGAGTAGAGGTCGCATGGTATTGCGACAGGTCGCATGGTTTTGCGACGGGGTTCGATCACATCCGTGCACTTGTGCACGTACAGTGTCCGGACAGTTTACACTAGCGGGCTTTGGTTTAAGCCAGATCCTAGTGTACCTTATGGGATTGGATTTATCCAGTTTGCATTCGTGTTCCTCGGAACGCGGATGCGGGTGTGTATGCACAGTTGACAGGGAGGCAGAGGCGGCGGATTCTCATTAGGGTTGTTGACTGTTGACCGTTGACTATTTGACTTTTATGCTCAACCCTAATGAGAATATGATATGTGATTAACTATTATATTAATTAAGTATTATGGTGATATGGTTGTTGACTTGTTGACTTTTGTTGACTTGTTGACTTTGTTGACTTGTTGACTTTTGTTGACTTGTTGACCGGTTGACTAGGCTTGACTAGTTGACCATCATGATAACCATGGTTATCATTTCATGCCAAAGACTTTTTCTTGCTTGCTCATTTGAGTAAAATGAGTGCATGACATGATAAGGTTATGGTTGCTTCTAACCATCACATAAGACTTTTTTGATATGATGAGTTATGATCACTTTGGATTATGAGAGGGTGAAAGACAAAAGAGTTGCTCATTCTTTCTTGCTCATTCTCTCTCTTGTTCTTGAGCTCTCCTCTTGCTCTCACCCTCAACCTCTTGCTCCCTCTCTTGATCTATGGTTCTCTTGTCTCATGAGTTGAGAATCAAGAACCATAGATAAAATCCCATTCTAAATCATCTCTACTCATTCTAGTTCCCTAGGTTTAGCAAACCAAGTGAACTAGTTTCTTCAAAGAACGAAGAAGGAGCTAAAGGTTGGAGCTTTCAAGTGGATCTATCTTCGGCGTACGGAGACAACGAGAAGGAGCCATCGAACCACCATCGGAGCTTGAAGAGAAGGAGTTCAAGTTTAGGTATAACCATCTTCATCCGAGTAGCTAAATATCTTTAGCTTAGTATGCTAGTTTTAGTTTAGGTAAAGATCCCGACCTAGCTTAGTCCATGTTGCCTCTTGCGTTAAAATTTTGATTTTATACCGTTTCCGCCTCCCCGTAAGAACCGGGGGTCGCAACGTGGACTTACATATATTATATAGGAGTTACTTATGTTTTACACCCGTGCTAGCCCTGCCCCGCTCTGTCGTTAGTTACCTAACCTAACGGTGCACGAGGGGACATCGAGGCGAATGCGGATGACATAAGTGTACGTCGTATTTATCTGTGATGTTTAGGTATTTAAATGATGGGACTTCATTAATGAGATTAATGAAATAAAAGAAACCTAAGATGTTGTAGAATCGAATTTCAAAATTAAAACAGGTAGCTACAGTTCTTGCTTTGCACAGTGGTATATATGATATATCCAGCACCTTATTCGATGAGGAAAGGACCGAGATCCCTTCACCGGGAGTGACTCCTTTAGCAATAACTGGCAGATGCTACACACTCGGTTTATCTTTTGATTGCTTTTAACTGTTTCTGCTTTGCACAGTGATATATGTGATATATCCCGCACCTCATTCGACGAGGAAAGGACCGACGATCCCTTCACCGGGAGTGACTCCTTTAGCAAAACTAGAAAAGCCTCAAAAGCACTCCATTTTAAAATCACTTGATTCTACAGCGATATCAAGTTCATTACACAATAGGTTTTCAGAAAAACCTGTCGTAGCCCTCCGTCATTTCAGATATGTACTAGTTAGTATTCGTGCTACGGTAGTTTGGCATTCGTCAAGGCGTAGTGTACGGTAGCTAACTAGTATTTATCTGCTTGAGCATATGATGCGATTGGATTAGGGTATTCGTACGGCGTTGTTTGGCATTCGTCAATGGTCGTGCGGGTGGGTTTAATTCGATCAAGAAATGTACGGGTTGAACTTGACTAGTGGACTATAGGTTGTTTGGCATTCGTCAAGGTCATAGCGAGCTAGGGGCAAAATATTATCGGGAATTTCAAGTGTTGAAATTTGCAATGAGATTGCATACCTTCTATGAGATAGTTGGATCCCGATACCCGCTGCGAGTAATTGTTACTCCTGGGAGAGTTTTATACATTACAATTAGCCGATCAAGTAGGTGTCTAGAAAGGTGTTAACGAGGTTACGCCTCTGGGAAAACGAGGTTTACATTAATTAGGTTCGTGCGAAAGCACGGGGGACCTCCCTCAAAGTACCGACACTGGCCTGGCTAAAAGATTGGCGAACTTGTAGCATGTAATTAATCCCGGCTAGTCTTTCCTTTTAGGGTTTGAAGGAAGATTTGATAAAAAGCAGTGGGAGCCATCCTGATTAGATAAAATAATAACCAATCTATTCTTGCAAGAGCGTAAGCTGAGTGTTTTCTTCTCTCTCTCTCCAGGTAGCGACCATATCACGCCTTAATCAAGATAATAATACGGATTATTGACCGAACCCGCTTGTTATACTGAGCTGGGGAACGTTGGTCCCGCTCCAACTTATAATTGTTATAAGACAGAGCAGGAAATTGGGGATTACCAGAATTCCCGTGCCGCCCAAACGAAGAGAGTGCATGCTGATGCATCATCTTCGGGTGTGTTCATTTCAAGAATTGTTTCTCAGTATTCTTTACGTCCTGGGTATGTGATACCAGATCAGGATCCCAGATATATAATCTGTTACATAGGGCTACAGATAGGTAGAAAACTGAGAACGAGTGATAAGTTTCATGAGGCAGAAAACGGGGCAAGTGTTGCAGCCAAGTCTGTTGGTCACTGTCACCCTGTATTATGAATACATTGATTCTGAACAAATGTTATTAGATACCGAACCTGATATACAAAATCATATCTATCTCTTTATCAGTAAAGAAATGATAAAATTTTGTATAGTTGGATAATGTTTTGAACATTTCCTATATCAAAAGTTGATCGGTTCAGGCACGTTATCTAAAAGCATTAATGTTCTAAATCAAACTACAGTTCTTAGTATATGGAACACACATAAGAGGAAGAGTTCAGAAATGAACGGATCCTTCTTAAGGCATTGTAGACTAGGTCATATCAATGCGACCCGACTAGCTAAAGTTACATGTAGATGCATATTTAAATCAGTTTGAATTTACATCTTATGAAACTTGCCTGTCATGTCACAAAGATAAGATGACCACAGCTCTGTTTATTGGAAACAGAGAAAGAGTTAGTAAACTCTTGGGATGATACATGTTGATGTATGTAAGGTCCCCTGTCTACACATGCCAGGACTGGTTCTTTGTACTTCATTACATTCTCTGATAATCTCTCAAGATTCAGACATATGTTCCTATTGAAACATGAGTCCGAGCCTTTTGAGATATTCACAGAATATAAGTTAGAAGTAGAGAACCAATATACGGGTATAAGTATTATGTCCATTGATGTGATCAAGGAGGAGAATACTTGAGCACGGAAATCATGGTCTATTCTAAAGGAGAATGAGATTCTCTCTCAGCATTACTCCTCCGTATACACCATAACACGATGATATATCGGGGCGGAGCAATAGCACCCTATGTGATATGGTGTGCTCTATGATGAGTACTACTGAGTTTCCTATTTCCTTTTTGGGAGTTATGCACTTATGAAGTTGCATACCTATTGAATAGGGTTCGAATCAAATCAATGCCTACCACTTCATATGTGATATGGAAAGGGAAGAGCCCATGTCTTAAGTTAGTTAAGATTTGGGGTTGTCCGGCCTATGTCTAAAAGAAAAATCCGGACAAACTCGAGGCAAGGTTAGTTATGTAGAACTGGAAAGGTTCCAGCTATGCAAACTACAGAAGATGATTTGATGGAACCAAAGGATTCAATTGTTACCAACGAACCTCGGCCTCTCCGCCGATCTAGTAGGGTTCCTCACCCACCTGAGAGATACTTCGGTTCCTCTATGACAGTGGGAGCGAGGACTGCATCATGAGATGATGACCCAACTATTTTCGAGCTGGCCATCAGGAGTGAGACTCTGTAAGAATGGCTGGATGCTTAGCGATCTGAGATGGAATCCTTATACACCAACAAAGTATGGACTTTGGTTGCTATATCTGAAGGGTTAAATCCCCATCAGGAGCAAGTATATCTTGAGAAGATTACTTGGTGTACATGGAAAGGTTGAGACTTTCAAAGCTAGACTTGTTAAAAGTGTGCATCATTGAACAGGTGTGGATAATGATGAAACCTTTTTCAAGTAGCTATGCTTAAGTCCATCCAGATCCTACTTGTCACGGCTACATACCATGACTACGATATCTGGTGGTTGGGTGTCATGACTGCTTTTCTAAATGATGTTTTAGAAGAGTGCGTCTATAAGTACACAGCCAGAGGGCTTCGTAAACAGTGGGAGCAGCGGAAACGTGTGCAAGATGCTTTATATAGGATAAAGCAGGCATCGCGGAGTTGGAACATCTGTTTTGATGGATTAGTCAAAGAAGTTGACATCATCAAAATGGTAGATGAACCTTGTATAAACAAAAAGGGTAGTAGGGAGTATGGTGACGATCCTCGTAGAGTACGTGGATGACATACTCTTGATAGGGAAGGAGTTTCCTATGCTACGCTCGAGCAATCTCCGCTTATCACTATGATTCTCCATATAGGATCAAAATGATACCTCCTAAATCCTGAGTTTTGGATCTATGAGATAGATTTAATAGGATGTTAGGATTCTTACTAGTTGTAGTGAGATAGTATCAATTGATCCTGGGGAGAATCACTGGAAGTGTTCCAGGGTGATAAAGACGACTGAATGTCAGTCACAGGCATTGTCTTTACCCTAAGTAAAGGGACGGTATGATGGAAGAGTTCCAAGCTAGATACCGTGGCATACTAGACGATAAAGGCAGGATACATCGTTACTTAAGGTGCTACCAAAGAGGCAGTCTGGGTGTATAATAGTTCATAAGATGAACTTTGTTCCTACCATTGTGAGACAATGGAGTTGTGGCTTATGCCAAGGAACACCCGTCCCATCAGTGATCCAGACATATTCTAAGGCAGTATCACCTGATCATGGAGATGGTTGATCTCCAGGGTGATCGAGGTTTGGAGAGTAGACTCAGAGGACAAACACAGCGGATCCACTCACGAAAGGCCTTTTCCCAGAGAGAGACTTTTATGGGATGGTTGAGTATGAGATACTGCAACCACTGCTACAGATGGCCCTAGTGCAAGTGGGAGATTGTTAGTTATATGTATGCCCTAGAGGCCATTACTGTACATAGGATGTATATTGTAGTGGATGCTGGGACATATATAGGGATGACTTTCTTGCTCGACATGATAGTATGCTATCTGGTTGCTCTTTACCTTAACGTGTATACTGATTGTCTCTCTATTACATGTTGGTAAAGCCCTTAGGATGTGTACTTGACTACCTGGACTATGATGCGGATCATACTAGTGGGGACATGGTAGTCCGTAAGTACATCCTTCAAAGTCCCTAGTCGTGGGTGTATCGAGACGGGGCATCGATATACCAGTGTAGACTAGCGTATACCTTCTCGACCCATACAGATGGGCGATGGATGATCCCATATCCATCGGTGTTTGACATCAGAGATGATATACGGGTGCTCAGTAAAGACTGGGTACACTGGACGGACTCGCCGAGAACTCCCAGATGGTATTATACCTCACGTCAGATGGCAGTTCTCTGGTGACACTGGTACAGAGTAGTCTGTTGACCCGAGATCGTCATAGAGTCTTGTGTGGTTCCCACCGTGCTTTGATTTCCATCTTACCACGTCCAAGAGGGCGTGCAAAACGGTGGTTTTTGGGTACAGTCCCGAGTCACATGGAGGCAATGAGCGATAGGAGGGGATTCGTCTCTCCCGGTATAGGGAGTTGGTGTTGCGCTGTGTTCGATTGGCTATAACAGGAAATCCCTGGCCAGGGTTGCAGAGATTTACTGGTAAGTGTTACCAGTAGTTTCTCGAACAGTTATAGACCTCATATCGACACGACTTATTGAGCTATTGGGGTCTGACGTTTACCACCCCTAGGCGAGATATGCGACATATCAGACGATCAGACCGGACTGTACGGTAGTGTTACTGGTTGGATTCACTGGAGTGTGAGCGGGCTTGCTCGTCGATCTTCAGATCGCTCAATACCCGGGTGGCCGTTACGTTTAGCAGACCGCTTGCGGCTTGTGGGTGCTTGATATGATCATCACCTGCTGCCGGCGTATTGACGAGTCTTTAGAGTCCTACACAGAGGTTTCCTGGCTCAAGCGAAACGAAATAGGAGCGCATATGAGATATGTGCGGGACCGAGAATAATGCGTGTATGTGATACCGTATTTCATTCTCGCGATGAATGTATCGATTGGTTGTATGCGATATAACCTAGTTATCGAATCATGAATTGATTCGATAAGCCGATACATTGAATACTAGTCGGTTGTGTGCGACATGACCGGATCATTGAATCAAGTGTTGATTTAATGATTTAATGTATAATTATATATTTGATATATTACTTTGCATTAACTAGTATTGGTTCACTTTATATGGATTTTCTCACTCGGATGTGCGCATTATATATGCGATATATTTTTGTGCACTTGATTGTATCATGTTTGATGATATATGTTAACTTGGATTTGTGTGAAGATTAAACCATGGTTGTGAGAGTGGTTAGGGTTTTCTTTTCTTACTTATTTATTTATTTATTTATTTTGAAGAGATGAGAAAAGAATGGTTGCTAGTTTTGGAGTTTAGTTGAAGCTTCATGAAGCTTTGACTTTGTAACCATTCTTATCTTATCCTTGACCCTAACCATTCCCACTAACCCTAGTTTAGTCTCTACACATAACCATGGTTGGATTATGATAAGTTTTGATTTTCATTTTCATTTAAAATTAACTTATCATAACAATTATCATCTTCTTGCTTTCTTCTTCTTCTTCACTTCATGAAGAAAGCTTCACTTCATCAATGGTGATTGATGAATTAGAGTGAGAAATCCAATTCTAAAGTCTACCCACTTCCTATTTCTTCATTCTCTACCTCTTGCCAAGTAGTAGAGTGTGTTTCCTTCACAAGTTTTCATGGCTTGGTGAAGGTGGAGCTTGATCTAGTGATGCTTCGACGTAGATCATCTTCGGCACGTTGTCGACGACCTAGCCCGGTCTTTTCTCCGATGAAACCACCGTGAGAGTCATGGTTCGATTTGGACAGAGGAGAGGACTTCATTGCGGAGCCGTGGAGGTGGAGCACCGGATCTACAAAGGTTGTATTTCCGTATCTCTTAGTTAAGTGTTAACTAGTTTGCTTTTCGCCTAGACATCTAGCTAACGATCCGTACACTAGGGTTTCTCGGCACCATAATTTTTTAAATTGGCATGGTTGATGCCTTGTGAGACCTCACTAGGGTGCCTAGGGACCCTACAATTAGGTGTCTAGAAAGGTGTTAACGGGGCTATGCCTCTGGGAAAACGAGGTTTACTTTAATTAAGTCCGTGCGAAAGCACAGGGAACCTCCCTCAAGTACCGACACTGGCCTGGCTGAACGGTTAGCGAAGTTGTAGACTGTAATTAATCCTGGCTAGTTTTCTTTTTATGGTTTGAAAGAAAAACTTGATTAAAACAGTGGGAAACATCAATTAGACAAGATAATAACCAATCTGATCTTTGCAAGAGCTTTCGCTGAGTGTATTCTTTTCTCTCTCTTAATGGCAGATACCCATGACAGGACTCAAGCTTCTACTAGATAAAAATAAACCGAATGGGACAAATTATAAAGACTGGCTGAGGAATCTGAAAATAGCCTTGACTTATGATAAAGTATCATATGTCCTCACGGCTCCAGCCCCGCCCGTCCCAGGTCCAAAATCCTCAGTTGCGGATATTGAAGTCCGCAAGACATGGGACGCTGACTGTGCCACGGCCAAATGCCTCGCGCTTGCATCGATGGATAACACACATCAAAAGCAGCACGAGAATATGGACATTCACGCCATATTCCTCCATACAAAGAAGCATCAAAGAAATTGTTTCAGATGCGAATGGCCCGTGGCACACCAGTAGGAGACCATGTTCTGAAGATGATAACTCTCATAGAAGAGCTTGAGGACCTTGGATGGACAATGGACAATGAACAATATACGGATATTATTCTACAGTCCCTCCCCTCCACCTTTGCTCAATTCATAATTAACTTCAACATGCACAACATGGAGAAGGAACTACCTGAACTCCTTAATATGTTAAGGAGTGCAGAGAGCATAATGAAATCACTGAAAACTCCCGTTTTGACTGTTGGGCAATCTTCCTCTTCTCGCCCAAAGGCTAAGGCCAAGGGAAAGAAAAAGAAGAAGCCCACCAATCCTAAGGATGGAGTTAAAAAGGTTAAGGGGAAGGACAAGTCCAAAGCCGGGAGAATCGGGGAAAGGGGAATGTTTTCATTGCCACAAGACAGGATATTGAAAGCGCAACTGCACCGAGTACTTGAATCTCAAGAAGAAGCATGGGGATGCTTCCGCTTCAGGTGTGTTTGTGACAGAAAATTATTTTTCAATAAACTCTGCTTACTGGGTATTAGATACCGGTTCAGGTTCTCACATTTGCAATTCTATGCAGGGGCTGAGAAATAGTAAGGTTTTGAAGACAGGTGACCATACTCTCCGCGTTGGAAATGGTTCCAATGTACATACAGTCGCAGTGGGAGAATATCACTTGGGGTTGCCATCTGGGTGTATATTGGTTTTGAACCCATGTTATTTTGTACCAAGTATGCTTTGTAATATAATATCTGTTTCTTTGTTAGACAATGAAGGATATAATTTTGTATTGCAGAACAATGTTATGAACATTCACCTGAATCAAATGTTGGTTGGGTATTGTTAGTTATATGTATGCCCTAGAGGCCATTACTATACATAGGATGTATATTGTAGTGGATGCTTGGACATATATAGGGAGGACTTTCTTGCTCGACATGATAGTATGCTATCTGGTTGCTCTTTACCTTAACGTGTACACTGATTGTCTCTCTGTTACATGTTGGTAAAGCCCTTAGGATGTGTACTTGACTACCTGGACTATGATGCGGATCATACTAGTGGGGACAGGGTAGTCTATAAGTACATCCTTCAAGGTCCCTAGTCGTGGGTATATCGAGACGGGGCATCGATATACCAGAGTAGACTAGCGTATACCTTCTCGATCTATACAGATGGGCGATGGATGATCCCATATCCATTGGTGTTTGACATCAGAGATGATATATGGGTGCTCAGTGGAGACTGGGTACACTGGACGGACTCGCCGAGAACTCCCAGATGGTATTATACCTTACGTCAGATGGCAGTTCTCTGGTGACACTGGTACAGAGTAGTCTGTTGACCAGAGATCGTCATAGAGTCTTGTGTGGTTCCCACTGTGCTTTGATTTCCACCTTACCACGTCCAAGAGGGAATGCAAAACTGTGTCTTTTAGGTACAGTCCCGAATCACATGGAGGCAATGAGCGATAGGAGGGGATTCGTCTCTCCCGGTATAGGGAGTTGATATTGCGCTGTGTTCGATTGGCTATAACCGGAAATCCCTGGCCAGGGTTGCTGAGATTTACTGGTAAGTGTTACCAGTAGTTCTCGAACTGTTATAGACCTCATATCGACACGGCTTATCAAGCTACTGGGGTCTGACGTTTACCACCCCAAGGCGAGATATGCGACATATCAGACGATCAGACCGGACTGTACGGTAAGTGTCACTGGTTGGATTCACAGGAGTGTGAGCGGGCTTGCTCGTCGATCTTCTGATCGCTCAATACCCGGGTGGCCGTTACGTTTAGCAGACCGCTTGCGGCTTGTGGGTGTTTGATATGATCATCACCTGCTGCCGGCGTATTGACGAGTCTTTAGAGTCCTACACAGAGGTTTCCTGGCTCAAGCAAAACGAAATAGGAGCGCATATGAGATATGCGCGGGGCCGAGAATAATGCGTGTATGTGATACCGTATTCTATTCTCGCGATTTGTATCATTGGCAGGTTATATGTGATATAGCCGGGGTTACCGAATCAAGTGTTGATTCGATACATTGATACACTTGATACTAGTCGGTTATATGCGATATGACCGGATCATTAAATCAAGTGTTGATTTAATGATTTAGTGCATAATTGTATATTTGATATATTGCTTTGCATTAACTATTATTGGTTCACTTTAAAAGGATTTTCTCACTTGATGTGCACATTGTATATGTGATATATTTTTGTGTGCACTTGATTGTATCATGTTTGATGATACATGCTCACTTGAGTTTGTGTAAAGATTAAACCATGGTTATTTAAATGGTTAGGGTTTTGATTTTCATATCTATTTATTTATTTATTTATTTTGAAAAGATGAAGAGAAATGGTGGCTTTCTTTGTTTGTTATTGAAGCTTCATGAAGCTTTGACTTAGTGACCATTTTTTGTCTTCATGCTTAACCCTAACCATTCACCTAACCCTAGTTTATTCTCTACACTTTACCATGGTTACATTATGATAACCATCACTTGATTATTCAATTAGATTTAATTCAT